>JAPMOQ010041062.1:1652125-1671139 GCA_026543055.1 Argiope trifasciata | reverse complement strand
TGTCCATGACCTACATTGAAAGAATCAATATCAAAAGTTGAGTTACGGGAATAATACACATAATTGTTTATATAAAAGGAAACAACAAATTTGATATCCACTTTAGAAACATAATACAGAAATATTTCTACGTTCTTACCATGTCCGTGACCGTGCCCATGACCGTGCCCGTGTCCATGTCCATGACCGTGACCTACATTGAAATAATCGATTTCAAAAATGGAGTTACCTTAATAATACACATAATTGTTTATATAATAGGAAACTACAAATATGAAATTGACTTTAAAAACATAATACGAAAGTATTTAGAGTTCTAACCATGTCCATGCCCATGCCCGAGTCCGTGTCCGTGACCATGCCCATGTCCATGCCCGTGTCCATGTCCATGTCCATGACCGTGACCTACATTGAAATAATCAATATCAAAAATTGAGTAATCTGAATAATACACATAATAGTTTACGTAAATAGGAACAACAAATATGAAATCAACAATCAGAATAATACAAATATATTACAATAATACAATGTACAAATATGTGATACAAAAATATAAAATATTTTACAATACAATAATACAAATAATATACAAAACCATAATACAAAATACAAAACTATATAATACAAAAATACTTAACACAAAACCATAATAAGTAATACAAAAATATTTAAATGTAGTATAATACAATAATACAAATTTTTTTAAATGTTCTTACCATGTCCGTGTCCATGACCATGACCATGACCGTGACCGTGTCCATGACCATGTCCGTGACCTGCATAGAAATAAAACAATATCAAAAAGGGAGTTACCTGAATTTAATACTTCACCATAAAAAATGTGGAAATAAACCGAATTCCATGAATCATCTATGGTTGAAAAATCTCTAATAATATATGTGATGGGATTAAAAGTATAATGTTTAATAGTATAAAAGATTAACATTTATATACTGAAATGTGAATTTGTGCATGGATGTGTCAAAATGGTCTTTCATTTCATACTCAAGTGATTCTGCCGGAGTTCGAAATATTTTTATAAATATTTCGAAATAAGGAAAATTGCAAGCAAAAATATGGTTATTATCTACAGCTTTGAATATGCATCTAATCTGCATAGATGTTTCCTCATTATAGCGTAGTTTAGAAAGGAATATCTGATTTCAATTGCAATATTTTCTAAAATAAATATGTATAATAAATATTCACAGTGATGTATAACTTTTATTTTGTACAAGTTATTTAAAATACAGCCAATAAAAATAAAAATATAGATTTTTATTTATATACATATACATATATTTTCTTCTCGTGACACGCAATTTTGTCATACATTTTTGTTTTGTTTATTTCAGCTAGAATTTTTATAATTACCTTGTCTTCCAGTCAAAATTACCTATTTCTTAAATATTTTACAGATTCGATAATCCTTAATAATAAAACTCCCAAGCAATGTAATAAAGAATTTGAAATTACCATGCCCGTGACCATGACCATGACCGTGACCGTGTCCATGACCTACAAATAATTAAAATGCAGATAAGGTTTTTAAATACAATTTTAAAGTACACTCGTTTATATTTATCTTTAATTAAGATTATGTATAGGTATTAAATCAATAATTTTTAAAATAAGTACTTGTAGTAGAATTTTTGTAATATTATAAAACCTCATTGGAATGGCAAATATAAAAGAATAAGTTCAAATGAAACTTTTGCTAATTTTATGTTACTTTTATTAATATAATTTAAGCCTCAATTACCTTTGCTAAATCGATCTTAATAAACGTATTACTTCATAAAACAATAGGAAACCAATTAAACTGTTTTAAAACTATATTTCTTTTATTTTGGCTATTAAAATAGAGGTGTAAAGATAAGCAATAATAATAAACGTATTTTATTTATTACGTACAATAATTTATTGTAATACCATAATAGTCAAGAATATGTAAACATAAAATATGAAAATAATGTTTATTTGCTGTAAAAGATTAAATTCAGAGAATTTAAAGACTTACATTTATAGTGTAAAATATATTCATACAATATCTCAAATAACAAATTAATAAGTAAGCAGCGATAATGAAAAAATTTCATATTTGTTTTACTGATTCTAAATATTTATTTTCCACGAAAGATATATTTGTTTGCTTTACTTTAATGATCGAAATTCCGTAACCCTTTCTGTATGAGAATTTGATACTTATTATAAACAAAGTTGTTTGTTTCAAATATACAGTTAATATTAATTTCTTTTAATTTAATGACTTATTATAAATGCCAAGCATTGCTTCTAAAACAGAAGAATCAGTACAATTTGAAATTTCTGACATTCAAATTTCAAAAAACCATGTAAATGCAAAAACTTTGTATTTATTTAGACACTGGAACTGATTTTATAAAGACTTCAAGCATATTTGTAAATAAAATAATATGTTTATTTATGACTACAAAAAGGATAATGACATAAAAAAAAGAATATTTTTAACCATGAAGAATTGTTACATTTCTGCGAAGTGTAATAATTTAAAAAACTTAAATACTAACCATGTCCATGTCCGAGTCCGTGACCATGGCCATGTCCATGACCATGTCCCTGCCCGTGTCCATGTCCATGTCCTATTTGGTTAAAAGAATATTTAAATGTAAAATGTAGAATCATTTGTGGAATAAAAACAAAATTTTTTAACTCTTTTGTTACGTGAATATTTTTTAAAAATTTAGAATTGATTCAATATTAAATATTCCAGTTTACCAAAATGAAATCGCTGTCCATAGCCGTATTTGTGACTATGATTGTGATCATCATTCATTTTAATTATTACTTATGGCAATATAAACAATTAAAGAAACAAAAACTATTAAATAGTTATTAACTTGATAAATCAAATCTAAAGATTTATTTGTAATAATTTACATGCAATTCACGCAATTACACGCTATTTTATTTCAAATAAATTTAATCATTCTGTTACCAATTTGCTTTCAAACATAAGCTAAGAATTTCTTCTGACAGTCTAAAGGGATAAGGTGTCGAAAACAATATCAATATTCCTTTTAATAAATGTGAATTCTAATAGTAGATTTTCATTTATCTTGCCATTTTTTAAAGAAAATAAGCAAAAATTATAACATTTCGAAGGATCAAATGATAAATAATTACGTATTTATTTTTATCACAATATTGGATAAACTGAACATTCTTCTAAAGATCTTATTACTCTAAAATTCTTAAATAATGAAGCAATTATAGTCACCATGACCATGACCATGTCCGTGACCGTGTCCGTGTCCATGTCCGTGACCGTGTCCGTGTCCATGTCCATGACCATGTCCGTGTCCATGCCCGTGGCCATGACCGTGTCCATCACCTGTAAATTGATATTGGTCACAAACAAAACTACTAGAGAAGCATTCGTATGCATATACTTCCCGTTTCGATACAAATTTTATTCATTTTAATATACTATAGGTAATAGATTTGAGAAGTGATGACTTTTTCAACAGTATCTGGACCTTTTATTGCATTATACCCATTATCTTTTTAGCTTTCCTAATTTAATTTATATGAATTAATTTTGGATGCTTTACATTATATGATTTTATTTTAAACATTGTATGAATTTTTTTGAAAAACATTAAATATTCGATAATAATACGTTCATAACGTTACGTATCTATCATTTGAAAGGTGACGTGGGGAAAAAATTGTACAGGTTTTTCAGTTTTAATATCTGGTGTAATACTGATAATTAAATTCATTAATAATTCACTCAAATTGCTGGATTCAAATTAATTTTTCCTTTTATTTCTCTATAATCTTGGTTTTCCACATACCGGTAGGGAGAATTTTTAAATATTATCTTACAGTAGTTAATTATACATCGAAAGCAATTATATCAAAAAAATAAAACTATCAATTGCTAATGAAAGAAGATGAAAATCTAATACCGTGTCCGTGACCATGCCCATGTCCGTGTCCACCTCCGTGTCCATGTCCACCTCCACCTCCACCACCTCCGTGGCCATATCCATGGCCGTGACTCTTCTCACTTATTCCATAACCTTCACCAAGATCAAATCCGGAGACACCACTGAGCCCTCCGATTTGACTGTGTTCATCAGTAGTGTAACCATAGCCAAATCCTCCATCCTTTCCAACTCCAACGCTGATTTCGTGACCTCCTGGGAGGCTCAGGGTTTTCTCGAGAGGGTCATCAGTACCATAACTGGTCTTGACATCTCCTTTAAAATGTAAATTTTTGTTATGATAACATTCAGTTATTTATGAACTATATAAAAATATTAATATATATTTTACAAATTATAATATGTTTAATTTATAACAACTGTGAAATAAAACCTAGAAAAAAAATTATGAATCTTATTTTTAGTTAGGTGTTTTGTTGCTCAAGACATCTGAAACGACTTTAAAAATTTGTAATTATGAAATTTTGATGACATAAGAGTTATATTCACGTGATATCCTTAAATAATTATCATGTATTTGTATTTAGAAATGTTTGAACATGCATCACTGTCCTTCCTGTCTTTGTTGTTGTTTGTTTAATCAAATTATCACTTTTTATACAAGAAATCCATATGCAAATTAAAAAGCCTGGATAGAAATCTTATTTTCCAGAGTGAATTAGATGATTCAAATTAAAAATGTAAAAGAATTATTGGTTTTTAATTTTAAAGAGAATTTTTGAATAAGGTTTAATAGAGTTAGACAAATTGGGCAACTTCCCAGAGGTCTTTGAAATGCTGTGGATTCAAACCCTTGATTACTTTTGCTATGGTTTCAGTTAACTTACGCTCATGCTCTCATGTTAAAGCTGCATATTCGAATAAATTCCAATAAAAATCGTGTATTATTCAAATTTTATTAAATTATTCTTAGAATGCTTTTATTTTTAGGCTTTCAAAGTTACTTGCACTTTCAAGTTTTTGCAATTCATGTATTAACTCATAAATCAAACTTTTTATTTTTTAAAAAATTATGATTATAGAATTTCTATTTTTTCATTTTCTTTAAAATTACTTTTAAATTCAAGCTCACTTTTTCATCCTAGAGAAGTTGAAATCAATTCTTAACAAAATATTTGATTAAAATATTTATCTTAGTTTATCACAATAATGTATTTTTACGCATTAATACATTATCAAAATAATGCGTTTATACTACAAAAACAATTAAAGTAATTTATTAAATAATATAATAATATGATAAATAACATTGTATTGTTTAATATGTAAAATTAATAGCTTATATACAGATGGGAAATAATTAAGAATGAAAATTATCTGATTTTAAAAGTTGCTTTGGGGAAAGGGACCTATTGGAACTTATATAACCAAAAAGCCTATAGCTGATAATCCGTTCATTAATATATTCTGTATGAAACTATACTACTTACTTATTTTTTCTATTTATAATACTATAGTTAAAATTTTTAATCTTATATGAAAATTTTAATGCAGTGGTAGGCATATTAATACACATATGTAATGTTATTACATGATCATGCAAAAGTCTAAGGTAGTTAATGTATTTTTATTGATATTGGCATTATGAAATAAATACAATTAAGAACTGAAGTACCACTCACCTAATCCAAGGCCAATAAGTTCTTCACTTTTTACTTCAGGTATTCCTTCTAATGATCTGCCTTCAGGGGCTTTAGCCTTTACATCCTTAACGTTATCACCAAAGGCACATGCCACAAGCAGGGAAAGATGAAGTATCTACATATATAAAAAAAGCACAAACTATGTAGAGTTCAGTATAATACTTTTACAAGAGGCCAGTGAAATGATTTCAGAATATTATTAAAAAGTAAATAATATGGGGATAATGAACAGTGACTATAAATGATTAAGAGACAAAAAGATAGAAATTTTAAAGCAACTTATCTATGCTTCCTGTTAAGCCGGCACAATTTAAATAAAATATTTGACTTTTTTTACTTATTAATTGGCAATACATTTCTCCATTTGAAATAAGATTTTATTAAGGCAGTAACAATTATACGCATAATAATTAAGATAGCATTATTGCATCATAAGACTATTTAAAATCTTAAATAGTAAAATGTAAGAATTTCCGCCTGTTCTATGTATATTGTGCTTTAAACACAATCATATTTTTTATAAATAAAATGAAATCTTATATCACAGTATGCTTTTTTTCAACTATCTAGTTCTCAATTTTAAATTACTAATAAAGTGTAATGACAATTATACTTTCTGACAATTACTCAAAAGATTTTAAATTGCACTAGGAAATATTTCAAAAATTAATTAAACCAAAATTTATTAAATTTTGTTGAAATGAGTTAATTTTTTTCATTCGAAAGGTTTAACAAAAACAATTAGAAACTTAGAATAAATTTATTACTTCTTAATACATTTAGTTTAAATTGTATTTAATTCTTAATAAATAAAAAAGAAACGAAAGGTCTTATAATGACTTGCCTTTCATAAATTGTACATAAAGAATGCAAAACATTTGATAAAGAGCTTTATTTAATCTTTCCATTATTTTATTATTGATTAAAGAAAAGTTGCTTGGAAAGATAATAGTAACAGTAAAACTGAAAGAAGCCGAATCATTAAACCGTATCTTATTGATACTTTCACTTTCAATGGTTTCACTTCACTGAATCAAAAAATATAAAATCCTATAAAATCTCGTAAAAATTTCCTTATACATGTTTTTTATGTTTTCTTTTATTCAAATTATTTTTTTAATCTAATATAACTATGAAAAGAAACTGAATTAAATCAGTAAAAAACGATAACTAACTAACGATAAACGTAAAAAACTTTTTTTACGATATTGATAATTATGAACAGTTGAATTTTGAAATATTATGTGACATGTCCCTTAAAATTTTCTGTTAATTTATGGATCATTAATAAATTTTTTTATAGATTTCTTTTTTTAATTAAAAAAATTTAATGAAATGTATCATTTTATTAAAAATATCCTCTTTGTTGAAATCTTACATTCACTGGAAGAAATTTCTCTGTATACATTCAAAAGATATATTTAACTTAAGTCTTGCTATGTTATAAATCACGGAAAGAGTGAAGGTTTTAGAATTTTCTTGTATTTATATTGAAATTTAGACTTTTCTTTAATTTTACTGAGACATTTTTTAAATAAAAAAAGTTATTAATTTATCCAAAAAGAATTTTTATGCAACATATTTTCATTAAATTTAAGTGAAATAGCATACACAATTGCTACAAGCTCACTCTCTTAAAATTATGATTGAGTTCAAATTTCTTTCTATGATGAGCAATATAATTACTTAATCTTATTTTTTAGATGAAGTTATATTAAATTTCAAAAATTACATCTTTCCTCGTTATTTTGAAAATGGTGGTAATTTAGGTGCTATATAATTAACAAACTGAATTACAAAAATTAAGCTTTTAATTTGTTAAATATTAATTTCTTTTTTTATTTTTACTATAATAAATAATATTTTTGAATGAACAATTAAATATTAGAAGAATGTATTTATTTTATCAAAATATATTTATCGTTAAAAATATTTTAAAATATTTCTTAGATCTGAGTTAAGAAAGAAACTAGTTTAAATTTTACTATAACATTTATTGCTTTAAATGTCATAAATTGAAATCTTGTCAAAAGCAGTACATTTTGAAAAAATCCCAAGGATCCTAGGATCATAAAATATCCAAAATATTAATTTGTATGATTCAAACTAATTAATTTAAAGGTTTCAATAAGAGAAAAAAATATAATATCAGAAACGTGCATCTTTTTTTTGGAGATGGCGCTGTGTAATAATAATAAGATTGAAAAATGGTTTAAATGGAAAAAAAATATTGAAATAATCTATTGAGCCATAAGTTATTAATTCAGAACTGACAACTATCATATAACACAAACCATAATGAAAAAATTTTACTGCATTTAATTCGATCATTGTAAATATACTAACATATACATTGTAATATACCAAACATACTAATTTTATTACTAAAATTATTAAAAAATGTTTAAGTTATGAGAAACGAAATCATTCAATTTTGAAGAATCAACATAATCCAACGCTTCACGTAATCCGAGTTCTTTGAATTGAGTTAACTTACCACCAACTTCATCTTTGTAGAGAAGTGTAGGATTCGAAGTGCCGTCTGAGGCTTTGCAATTGCCTTATATACTTCTCGTAAAGGTAAACGGAGACAAAGAGAGTCAAGTTCCTCCTCTTTAACAGCTGATTGGACGTTTGTTTATTTTTAAGTACCAGTTTAATGCTATTATCATAACCGAGGTACAAAGATGCTCGCATGTGCAATGAATTAGACATACTTAACCTACATTTGGATAGATCAAACTCTGTAGCTCGGGAAGTAACTAGATTCTAAACAGTTAAATAATTTTAAATACGAGTTTAAATGTGTTTTAAAGTAATTTAGAGATTTAAATTGAATTTAGTTTTAAGCCTAAACATTCGGTATTCGATATGAGAATTTCTATTTACAACGAATCATTTTTTTTATTTTACTGCAGTTTCCTCTTTTACATAATTTCAATTATCATCTTAACAGTTGGTTGTATTTCCTGAATTCTTCTTTCAGTTACATGAAAAATTGATTTTGCATGCTTCTTGATCTTATGTACAGTTGTAAACTAAATTTATCATTTTTATCTCATGATGAGAAGATACAATATTCTTTGAATTAAGCGAAATACCATAAATTTATCTTACCTATTTGGCAGCCGGCATCATGGCTGAGGGGTAGAGTGTCTTCAAAGTTTTCTGGGTATCCTAACTTCGAGTCCTGATTCGGGCATAGCTGTTCTTGCCTGTGTTATTTCTGTGATGCGTGAAAGAGACCCCTTGTAAGAAAGGATTGTGCAAACGCATGTGTGTCAGTGTCATCTTCAAGTGCAATGGAAGTCAAATTTCTTCTATCGGGTGCTGAGGGGTCTTTGCCCTCAGTAACTACTGCCTCCCCTTTCCGTGGCAACGCCCACACAGCAATAATAACACCGTATTTGAAGTAATGACCATCTGTTTGCTTATTTCTAAGAAAAAGAAGAAGCAATTAAGTTAATCTTCTCTCGAGATTATTATCTGTAACCATAAAGATTTAAAAAAATTCAGCTCTTTTCCTAATTGTAGGGAGCCCGCCTCAAGAAATAAAATTCATTAACAATTTGAAAAATGTTTGCAATGAATAAAAAATAATTTTTTTTCTTGTATTTATGGAAATTGTTTTGTATCTTTCATACACAAAATAATTTAATTTCACTTTTCAACACATTATTTAGACTTAAGTTGCATGTGAATTATTTATTTATATTAATTGTCCTTTTTATTTTAGAAAATTTTATTTATTCACTAAAACAAACTCACCACAACAATGTAATGAGACATTTAAAGAAGTTGAAAAAATTACATCTATTAAAGTTATTCTGATTTTTTATAATTCATAGAATTTATATTTTACGATTTACTTCATAAGGCTTTTGTTTATTGTCGCACATTCAAAGTTTAGTGGCACTAGGCGCAGTTGACAAAATTATCAATTTCGGAAATACTGTCTCTGTTTTCACGGATGTCAATGTTCCTGTCCTTTTGGGCAAAGAATATATCGCTTCATTTCTGCAAAGCTTTTACCCCTCCCACTCACTTTATAGACGGAGGGTCCAAAAATAGATGAACAATTGTTTTTTCTTAATTATTGTAATTAGATATAAATTTTCAATCGAAAAGTTTCATTAATTAAGGTGCTCAGATATATGAGGAATTTTTGCTTCCATAAAACTTTTTATTAATAAAAATGCAAGGTAAATAAAAAATTTGTAAGTAAAAAATTGGTAATAATAATAAAAAAATTGCTTTTTTACATAACTTTCATAGCAAAAAAGTGAAAAATGGCAAACCGATTTTCTTACATTCATCTATAACGAAAGAAAATTTCATTTTTTTCTGCCAAAAATTTTTGGTGTTATTAAAAGACAAAGTTATTTAATTATACCATTTTTTCTATAGCCCTAACCTAAAATTTTTCAGTACATTTAAGTGTGCCTTTTGTAGTAATATTGATGGATAGTATTCATATGACAAAAATTATTTAAGAGGTAGATAGGAAAAAAATACATTTTTCGACTTGTATACCATTGAAAGGTTTTTTAACAATCTTTTGTATAAAAGATTTTGATCTTTATTTTTAATATGATGACAGGTTTATTGAATTTATCGCCAAGGTCAGTAGAAATATGTTATTGTTTTAATTGCCAGCAAATAGATTTATTTTCTGGTTCGGGAATTCTATTACTTCTAAGGGATAGTTTTAAACTCTCAATTTCTTAAGCATTTTTCTCGTCCTCAAAAAGTTGAAGTTGCCAAGTAAAGTAAACAGCATTATGCAGGATTAGCAAATATTTTTCAATGATGAGGGGATGGTGTACTGCTAAACAAATATTTTCCATGGAATTTTTAGGCATTCAATAAATTTGCATTTCTGAAATAATTGATTCTGTCTAAATTGGTGTTAAGTTCCTCTAAATTTAAAAATAAGCCTAACTTTGCAAATTTTGTACACAGAATACTGAAATTTCCTATGTACATAAACGAATGTAAAAATTTTTTTTTTGTCATTAAAATTTTTTATAATGGAGGCCATATGAGAGTCAAATATTTAAAAAAACCTTTTTATCATCAACCATCACGGAAACCGAAGTACTTTCATCCAATGACTCCCTATATTTATTGAAAATTTGTAATTAAAAGCATATGTCTAAGTACAATATCTAGGGAAATAACTTTATTATGCTTTTTTGGACTCATTGTTTATATTTCACTGTTAGATTAGTAACTGCGATCAGCAATGTTGAAGATAGATGCTGTTCATATTAATGTAACTGAACTGTGAATGTAATATTTTTACATTTCATCCCGATTCGTTAATTATTCATAATATTACATTTGCTTTTTATATTTATTAAATGTCGAAAATTTTTTAAAAATATGTTTAATAATAAAAATAAATAACTGTTTGTTTTTAATTTGAATTTTTATTGAAATGCCAGAACAAGTTAAGATTTGATAGTAGCATTATTTATATTTCACACATTTACCTACTGGCTACTTTTATTAAATCTTAAATTACAAACACTCAAAAATCTATATGGAACATGAATCTTTTTTTTTCTTTCGGTATGGTCTGGTGTATAATCTTTCTTTCTTTCGTTGTGTCATGGAACAAAATATTTTTTTTCAAAGATTCTTGCAATTTTATGCTTAATACTGTTATATTCACGTTTTCATCACTAATTTTCATTTCATTTCAGATTGTATAAATAAGAATATTTTTCATATATTTTTTGTGTAATTCTTTTTTTAATTCAGAAATATCATTTGGTGGATTCAGGAATAGGATACAAAATATATATAATATAATAATATGTATATGATATAAAACGAAAATAGTCTTTTAATAACAATTGAAATGATCACTTTAAATTGTTTAAATCTTATTTACAGCACAAAAAAAAAATCTTCATTAGTATATGAACACTTGACTATTAGCGAAAGAAATTGCCTGTTGAATTTGACGAAATTTTCTTAACATGAAGATGAAAAGGCTAGAAGTACTAAAAAGCGATATTCCCTAAACATATATGGAAAATTACATGGGTTTTTTTATTGTCATATACTCAGAACTATTGCCATGTTTTATCACGTACTGAGGTCGGGAAATACACACACACACTCACCCAAAATACGTTAAATAAGATCCCCAAGTACCCGAGAGAAAGAATTATATTTCTCAAAGTTTAAGCATTAAATAAGTTTCCAACTGAAAATTTTATTTATACCGAATATGTGGTTCAATTGCAACTGTATTTCAATAGTTTTTTTAAAATTATGTTTGGTTATATATTTATTATTTTTTAAATTTAATCGACATATATTGTGTTGTTGTTGTTTCTAATGGCACTTGTCATTGGCAAGCCCGCTGACTAAAGAGCCATTGCAATTTAATCCGAATTTTTTGCGTATCTTGTATTCTCAGTAGTGCCATCTAGGACCAAATGTACGAGTTAGCTACTCAAATGTCACTGCCCTTTTTATGGGGTGATCTATTGATTCACGTTTTCCTTCAGTTTATTTATATTTTAGATTTGTACTTACACTTTCATAAGCAACAAAATAACATCCAAAATTGTATTAAATGACTCAGGAAAAGGATAGTTAAAGGATAAAGAAAGAGAAAAAGGAAAAAAAAATTGTCAAAAATAACTAAAAGATTCAATGTCCAGACTTTAAATTTAAAATTAAAAAAACAAGAAAGGTCAATATCAGATTGTAAGTGTTAAATAACCATTTATATTTATGACACCAGCATGATTGCATATTGACAGGAATTTGACATGTTTCTGTTTATGTTTTGCATAAATATGCAATACGATACATCATTTTTAAAACTTCTGTAAAGTTCAATTTGTTTGCATTTTAATCATTTTTCGACACATTATTTATCTTTTTCTTTCTGGGGTTTCTCTTTGTTGTTGTTTTTTACATATTGAGAAGTTCAATGTCAATGCCATTTTTTGTTTGTTTTTGTTTTGTAATCACGTTTTAGAACCTAATTTCACGTTGTCTGTATCGGTGCGTGTTACCCTCGAGAGCTTTCTTCCCTTAGGTGAATACGTATGTCCTAATTCCTAGGAACCCGAGGTTATATTCTCTTTACTTCTTTTGTACAATGTTTGGGCTGCAGTTTTGAGTGAGATCTTAGGCCTTCTCTTAAAAGAGAATCATATTTTTCCACCACGTGTCGTGGTATGTGTTTAATTATGACGTTATGAATTAGTGGTATTATGACGTCAAACCGGGGAGATGAAAATAAATCATGATGGTTGGATTGATTATCAAGTACAAAGAAAGATGCGAGATGTAACTGAAGGTGCCGAAACGATCATTAAGATCAGCTCAAGAAGTTTGTTGTAAGAAGATGGTTTTTGTAAGAAGAAACTCATAGATGAGAATCTGCTGTGTACTGCTTCTGACATTGAAATCGGATACCCTCAGACAGATTCGGTTAGTGCATATTTCGTAAGAATAGATTTAGATTGAAAAGATGTTGGTAACTTTATTAAAATGAACCTGGGAAGAAAGTAAATGTACTGGTAAGTTGTTAAAACAAGTGCTAATGAGTAGCTAATTTAGGTTCTGCCTTAGTAACATTTTGTAGAGTTTGTTTAGGATGATTTTGTGGGATGAATCCATGCAAAGAAATAGCCTCAAAGTTCTATGAGGAGGGGATTGAAATTTAAAAGTTGTCTCTTCTTTTGGCATGAGTCTCCAGTATAATGTTGTGTGAAAGAAATGTGTGTTGTGAAAGGGGTGGAGAAAAAGTAGTCCTGCAATTTGATAGATTTGGAAATTATCATTAGAACTTCGTTTGGTGTGCTGTATGAATTTGGTAATGTAAGTGAATCATAAAATCCGCTTGTTGAAATAAATATTAGAACTTGGTTCGGTGAGACAAAAGCGCTTAAAAATAAACGAGAATTAAGTAACTTGTTGAGAGATGTAATTGTTGAATATCATAAGTTTGTCAGAATATTTAAGTAGGGCTTAGGTCTTGGTTTGTATAGCACCAGGTATTGTTAAGACATGGAGGTCATATTTTGCCTGATGCTTGTGGCTGGAATCTGGAAGAACAACAGCCATGGACAAGAAATAGGCTAACAGAGATTGATGAATTTAGGAGCACGACTATTTTTACATAATATGTCTATGGAGAAAGGGTAGAGATCAAATATCTCCAAGAAACAGTTCAAGTCTGAAAAATTGGTTGAAAGCGTATCTGGCTGAAGAAAATACAAGCAGTGGATCACAAATCATTTAGTGATAACTGTGTAGCCAGCGATACAGTAGTGTAGCTATCGGTGCGTTATTAGATTATCCAGGTAAACTGTATGTAAATAAATAAAATGTTTGTTTTGATTTAGTGGAGTTTTGTGGCGAAAAAAACATTCTTGATTATACTGCGCCAAACTTGTGGTTTAGGTATAAAATCTTATCCTTTGTCATGACTTGTCTATGTTTATGTATATGGTAAAAACAGTACAAAAACCTAAAAATTTAACCACCTTTAATTAGATCAGATGGTAAAAACCGGTAATTTTTAAGATAGCAAAAATTTGTGATAGATTGATTTTGTGAAGAACGTCTTTTAAAATGATAGATGAAGACTGAAAGCAATGGATACGTTGGGAAATAAATTGTTGGCAATCAATTAGAATGTGTTTAACTAACAATTGGAATTGACATTCTGTACACTGAGGGGCGGGTTCTCCAAGCAACAAATGCATGCGCGTAAGTCGAATGAGACTTAATCGAGTGTGAATTCTTAATCAAGTAAGAGCTGTATCATGCTTTCTATTAGGTAAATCTGGCCAATGCTCAATAATTTATTTAAGTGAATAGAGATTATTTGCATTCTTCAAATCCCATTCACTTTGCCATTTTGAGTAAAGGTTGTTTTCAACACATTTTTTTTAATGGGAAAACAATACCAAACAAATTATATTTTTTTTAAGTAAGGGAGCAGTTGAAAGCAGATATATTAAAATATGTTAACCAGAATGGGACTCGATCCTTGAAAATTTGAAACGAGATATCACTTATTCTTAATCTTCTAAAAGTCAAACTTTAATTTTCTGAAAGATAACACAAATATAATTTGTGAGTAATCACTATGAAAGGAAGTTTGTCTTTAAACCATTTAACTGTTCCGATCTCTTTAGAATATTGCATCAAAACTGTGTCTTAAAAAGTTAGCGTTAACGAGCATACTCGTCAAGCACAGAAAATGTGCAATATGAACTTATGTTGTTTATGAAATGATTTCTTTTTTTTATTTTAATAAATTCATTTATTTAAATTAACGGATATTTTTGCATATGAATAAAAAGAAGCATAAGAAAATTAATTTATTATTTTAATTTGCTTTAGAGAATAGTATTGATTAAAGCATGGTATAACGTGTAATGTAGCAGTATATAATATTATAAGTATTTTCTTAAATAATACTTATTACTAATCTTTTATTTGTACCTTTGATTTTGACTTTGCTTCAAAGTAATTAAATATCTTAAAATTTATGAATATGTTTGAGATTTTACTAAAATTGCAATTCGAACTGAAAATTGTCACTATTTATTAATCTTGACGAATAAACTCGTCTTAACTAAAAAATGTTGTACTTTTTTCATGACAAGTGTACTCATCAAAAAGTGCTAACTGGTTAAAGATGAATCTATTCTTTCATCGCTTAATAAACTTTTCACTGAATTCGATATACAAGGAACGTTTTCTTCCAATCGATACATAATATAAATTGTTTCCTTTGTAAGCCCAATGTATGAATGGTAGGTATTATACATTGAAAATAAGACTTACATGCAACTAATATATTTCATCAGCAGAAGATGCCATATTTTCCTTTACCAAAATTTTAAACTCATAGACTTTACTATATATTGTTACAGAAATTCATGAAATGGGTGTTCGGTGTAAGAAACTAAACTAGAAAACGGCACTTTAATCTTCGGAAAAAATGAAGCATAGAAAGCAAAGTCAAAATCGGGAAGATGGAGTTTTGTTGAAATTCACATTATTAGCTGGATACAAACCTCAAAAAACAAATCAGCGTAAATAACTAGAGATTTCACATTGTCATTAATACTAAAAAAAGATGATTTACTCTTTCGTCTTTCATAACGTCCGTATATGGAAAGAAAGATCCATAAAACTAATCTTTTATTAGAGACATTCCGAATTTTATTGTATTTTTTAAAAATATTTATTTTTATTGACGAATTTTTCAACAAATAATCTCTAAGCTAAAATGACATCAAGTGGCAGCTACTGTACTGAAATTTTTTAAGCATGATTGATTCTGGAATGCCTAACTGAATTCTATAAAAATGAGAATTAATTAACTAATTGCTTTCAAAGGAAATTTCTTTGGCTATTTTAAAATTAAATCAGTTTAATTTAGCAATAATTCATATATTCAATTGGTAATCTAAAATTAACCCTTAAAATTATGCCTTGTAAAATTTTGAAAGGCGGTACATATCGAATTTAGTTATTTATAAAGTCAATGATAAATATTGGAAAATGATGATGATGAATTAATTATTTTTCAGTAACTTAATTCTAAAAGATTATGAAATAGAATAAATAAAATGAATTCAATTATTTTTAACATTGTTTTTTGAAATAGCATGAAATTTTTGCAACTTTATTGATTTTAAAACTTAAATAAATATTCATTAAAGTTGATTATAAATTTTAAAAAAATGAACAAACAAAATGATTATTAATTATTTCAAGGATTTGAATATTAATGTTATTATTAACATTTAATAAACAAGACTTTTACAACCAAAGAATAAAAAATTGTTTGGTTGGTGATTAAAATCCCTTATTGATATTTTGACATAGAATGCCAATTATTTAAAAATCCTAAGCAATTTTTTTCAATTATAAGTAGCATTTCTTGCTTCTCTCAAATTTAAATTTTAAGAAGTAAAGAATTCTTATCAATTTTTCAAAAAAAAATGTCAGCTCATGAAACTTGTTTCCTTTTTTATCTGTTGAAAGAAATAATGCATCTGAAGATCTTCGTTCTATAGAAGAAAATGTGACTGGTGAAAAGAACATGATAAATAAATGGTTCATGGATGTTTGCATCAACTAATTATATTATTCAAGTGACTTGTTTGTATGTTACTAATTTAAGAAATTGTCAATGTATTAATTGTACATAAAGATGTTTTATATATTTTAATGTGAATAATTTAGTTTTGTTAACATTCCTTTTGAAAAATTAAAAGGCCCGTAACATGTTTAATAAATTATTCATTAGTTCAGAATATAGAAGTTAACATTTTTAAGAGAAAAAAATCAGCAGTGTTTAAAACGTTTTAAAAGAACTGTGAAACAACAGTTTTACATGACTAAAATAAATTAATCTTTATTTCATATATGATCTACAGTGAAAGTGTCCGAAGACTGGAGCGATGCAACAAAGCTGTTACGTATTTCATGATGTGAATGGTACACATTATGTGAGGATATGCACCAATATAACACTCAGTACTGAGTTAATCCTTGCTAACAACGGACTTCCATCTTTCCTCCTCTGGAGCGAATATTTCCGCAAAGAAGAAATCTGCAAAGGTAAAAAAAAAGAGATTTTACTAACAAAAAAATAGTAAAAATCATTATTAAAGGGTTTAGTGTGAAGTAAAAAATATTCAAATACTTTAAAGTATCACATAACTTTTAATTACGCGTTTTCAAGGCTTTTATGTAAAATAGAAATATGACTTAGAACTTTATTTTAATTAAAATAAAATCAGAAATCAAATTAATTGATATTATGAAAAATTAAGTAGAGATGTTTCAATCATAAAGAAAACAAAGTCTAACTCAAGTAATTATTAATTTTAAAGCCCATGTTTTTTATATTGTTTTTTTTTCATCAGTATCATCTGATCATAATTCAAAACTAAGAAGTAAACTTCAAAATAGTAATTATATAACTTTAAAACTGAAAGTAAATGTATCAAAATTATATTAAATATAATTATTTTTAAAGAAATAAAAACAAATGTAATATTAATTAGGAAATATAATGGACAATGAATTAGGTACTTTAGGATTATCCCGTCGACCTGTCAAAACTCGCGAAAATGCGTCAATACTCTAGAAATGCTCCAAATAATTGGTGAAAAGGCACCTATTCTTTGGCGCCATCACAATCAAAAGTCATCAATCAAAATGGCGATAATATCGGGTTTAGAGAAAATAGTTGACGAGATTATCCCAAAGTACTTGAATTTATTATTTTAAGGATGTATCTCAAAATAACTGAAACTATTAATTTAAAGATTTATTCCAAATGGACAGAAATTATTATTTTAAGTTTTTTTATCAACATATAAAATTTTAATCGAAACATTGCTTTGTAATGATCAAAAATGCTACAGCATTACTAAGAATAATAAACATTATTTATCATACACAGTACTGAATGATGCACTTACAAATAATGATTAGATTTGATGATCTGGCAATGCCAGGTTATTTATCACATTAGTTCAAGGTGATTTGGCAGCTGAGGTGAGGGCTGGAAGCTTCTCTCCAGCAGGTCCTGTATAGGGACCTCCAGGGATTTGAGCACCAGCGGATCGACCAATGGGTAAGTTGGCGTTTCCAAAGTAGTTCTTCATGATACCCTCGAAGTGGGCCAATTCTTGAGCATCCAAGTTGAGCACAGGCGCGTTGCTTCTGGCGAAAGGAAGAGCCTTTTCGTAGGTAGTGCCAAAAGTGTTGTGAGGAAGGATGATACCATTGCCTGAGCGATAATCGTGACCTACAAAACAAAACACGAGGATTTAGAAGGTATTAAATGTAATAAAATAATATGTATTTAACGATTTTAACTGATTGATAATCTCAGAAGACAGACTCAGAAAATTGATATATTCAACTATGATTTTATTTTAATATCATCTAAAGCGTTAAAATAAACTGAAAACTTACCATGACCGTGAGCGTAACCATGTCCGTGCCCATGACCTGTTTATAAAAAAAATGGATTTATTATACAACATAGAAAATATTTTAAATTAAAAAATATATTTTATACATAAATAAGTAATTTATTTAGTTTTCATTTCAGAAATTTTTTGACACAAATGCATAAAATATGACATAAATAAATAATTTTATAAGTTACTTTAATGAAAAAGCAAAAAATATATACTACTTAATTAATAATAACAAAATATTAAGATTTACTTACCATGTCCATGTCCATGCCCGTGACCATGTCCATGTCCATGACCATGACCATGACCATGTCCGTGACCATGTCCATGTCCATGCCCGTGACCATGTCCATGTCCGTGCCCGTGTCCATGCCCATGTCC
>JAPMOQ010041062.1:1640653-1652115 GCA_026543055.1 Argiope trifasciata | reverse complement strand
CCGTGTCCATGCCCATGTCCGTGCCCGTGTCCATGTCCATGTCCGTGACCATGCCCATGTCCGTGCCCATGACCATGTCCATGTCCGTGCCCATGTCCATGCCCATGTCCATGTCCATGTCCGTGCCCGTGTCCATGCCCATGTCCATGCCCGTGTCCATGTCCATGTCCGTGCCCGTGACCATGTCCATGTCCGTGACCTATATTAACAAAATAAAGAGACTTTTTAAAAATTTCATAGCTTATTTAGTAAGTACAAAACTTGCTTTTAGTGAAACTTTTAAATGTAACATGAAAATGTTTGAAATAAAAAAAATCCATCTACGATGTTGGTTTGAGTGTTAAAAAAACTCTTACCTAAAATTTTTATCTATCGTTCTTATTCACATCTTATATACATATTTCAGAAAAGAATTTTTTTTTTTGTAATTTAAAAATATTATATAGCTAAAGAGTTACACAAATGAGTAGATAGTCGAATTCTGAAGAATGAATCTGGCATTATTTTAAGAAAGAACATGGGTCTGTATTTAATGTATCTAGTTTTCCTACAGGGATATCAAATGAAGGAAAGAAGTAACTGTCTGCTTTACAACATTTTTGTAACGTAATAAATTCATAAATATTTATATAATAGACAAACAGAAGAAAAAAGTAAATTTTATTTTATTTTATTTTGTCTCTTACAGTTTTAAACACGTTTTTTTCCCTTCGATTTACAGGTAATTTTCAAGATTAATTCCTTTTTTAAAGATGGCAATATATTATGTATATTCTTTTGCAGCCTTATAGTTTTAACTATGCTAATAATTAGATTTCAATTTAAAATGATAAACCTTTTAAAACTTACCATGACCATGACCATGACCGTGTCCATGTCCATGACCTGCAAAATTATAAAATATATATATAAAAATTATTTCTCCAAGCAGTTTTAAATTTTTCTCTATCAACAAGTATATTAGGATAAAATATGACCTTCAATATTGATCGAAATCAACAAAATTGAGTTCTCAATGATAATTTTTAATATAATAATATAATATGTAGAATATTATAAAGCTCGAGGAAAAAGAAAATATCAAAAGATTTGTAATTATTAAATTATTTCTAATTTTTTCGACACGTATATAAGACGTCGACTCACATTATAATTCGACACATTGTAAAATTATAAATTTTTTGTCTTTTTTAAAAATTAAAAACACATATTACTATTTAATCAAGAATATGTAAAGATTTTTTTAAATATTCGATTTTTATATAATAACTTTAAAATATAATAAATTTGCTGTGCCATGTACAGATATATTATAAACAATAAGAAATAAAATTATCGCTGTATTATGTAATAATTTGTATGGCACTAAAAAATGGAAAATTAACAACAGAGCAGTAATGAAAAGTATACACATATATATTATGCAAATAGTTAGAGTATATTGATTGTATTTAAATTCAAATTACTTCTTTACTTCATTGCTTTAATGAATCTTAAAATACGCATTTCTCATATTTGTTCCTTGAAATAATTTCTATAGAATCTGCATTTTTTTCTTTCATAAAATAATTTTTATACAATGCATAATATTTTCTAGATTATTGGACTCGGCAAAATATTATTTAAGCTTTTGCCGAAAATAAAGGTTTTCTAATTTAGAAGAATATATTGAAAACTTAATTTTAACGAAAGTGAAAATTTTACTTACCGTGACCGTGACCATGACCGTGCCCGTGTCCATGTCCATGACCATGACCATGACCTACAATAATTGCTCATGAATTTTCCAGAAATGAGCAATATAAAAATATCAAATGCAATAAAAATATTAAGTAAAAATATGAAACGTAGTTTTATTATATCCCAAATAGTCGGCAATGCAACTTGAATTTAGAGCTAGTTTAATTGCGTTTCTTATTTATTTTTCTCGTGTGTTAAATTCCATGGCACCCTTCTTTAACAGAAACAAAAGGATTTTATTTATCATGAAAAAGGATTATATTTAATTACGAAAATACAGCATAATTTTTGTTCAAAGAATTTTTCGAACAATAATAGGGAAATTCCAAACAATATACTAAACATTGCTCTGAATGCAAAATTTTAATTTTTTTCTCTGTAATTTGAATCGAAAATAAATATAAGGACCGCTGAGAAGAGGGTTTTCATTTAACTTTCTTTTTAATCACTCCCATTTCATTATTACGACAATAAAAAGAAGAATAAAAAGACATGCATTTGTATTCATGTAGAAAATGCAATTAATGCATTTCATTAACATGAAAATCTAATTTGAAGTGCTATATCAAAATTAATAAAAAATGAATTCATGATAATATATATATTAATACAATAATGTAACCTGCAATTAATATAAAAACAGATATCATAACTTCTACATATCTCTGATTTAATTTACTTCTGTATAATTTTACTTCTGTTTTTTGTTGGATGATAGATTTGCAATCCTTGTTGGAATAGTGGAAAAAGGTACAATATTTTAAGTTTTGCGAGATCAAAAGGAAAAATTGCATTTTCAGTATTTTCAAATACCAACAATGATAAGAATTGAGATACTAACCATGTCCATGGCCGTGTCCATGCCCATGACCGTGACCATGCCCATGCCCTATAGAGTAAGAAAAAACATTTAGATACACAATGGATAGGTTTATACAAATTTACAAATTTTATTTGTAGTTTGATAAGAAGTTCAATCCAAGTTACCATGTCCATGTCCATGCCCATGCCCATGACCATGTCCATGACCGTGTCCATGTCCATGCCCGTGTCCGTGTCCGTGCCCATGCCCATGCCCATGCCCATGTCCTGTATAGTAAAAAGAAATTTTAAATGCACAATGAGTAGGTTTATAGGTATGCAAATTTTATTCGTAATTTAGTAATGAGTTCAGTATTCATTTCAATTTACCATGTCCGTGACCATGTCCATGCCCGTGTCCATGTCCATGACCATGTCCATGCCCGTGACCGTGACCATGACCATGACCTATGGAAATTATCACAAATGATTAAAGTGAATTTTGCTTAAACCAACTAAGTTAAAATGTAGAGAGACCAAATTTCAAGGTATGAATTGTTTTTAGTTTTGGCTGTAACATTATTCAGAAGAAAAAAGGTTTGCAACGATTCTTTTGCATTAACATGTGTTAATGCATAGTTTCTACACTTAGTTTAATGCAAAAAAAGATAATATAAAAAATTCTGCTCTTATTTATATTACTCTTTTATTCATATTTCGCATAAACTAAAAATTTGTCTGCTACATTCAAAAGTCGGAATTCTTATTGGCAACTAAAATAATAACAATGATATGGCAAATTTGGATTTTTATTTTGATTTAAATATGTGTTATACTAATAGGAAGTATTTTAATTTTCAGCCTTTTGAATTATTTAAATTTTTTGTAGACTATCGCAAGTCTAAAAATGTATGAAAAGGAAATATTTCTCTAAAATCAATCGGCAAGAGAATGTTATTCTTACCATGACCATGTCCATGTCCGTGTCCGTGTCCGTGCCCATGTCCATGTCCGTGTCCGTGTCCATGTCCATGTCCGTGCCCATGTCCATGTCCGTGTCCATGTCCATGACCATGACCATGACCTGAAATTTATTAGTGAACATGAAATAAGCATTCACACGTACGAAAAGTTTTTGCTTCCGAAGACAAATTTTTCACGAAAATTAATAGATGGTATGTAAAATCTTTTGGAAAGTAAATGATGTCTAAGAGTACATATAAAAGTTTCTGGGATTTTCATTTCATTAAAAATCATACTACCTATTAACTGAAATTATTTATTTTTCAAATATCTTGAATGATATTGTTTACTTAACAAGTGTCTTATTTTTAATTTATGAATATTTCTAAAATATTGAAATTGAGTAATTGTAACAAAATAATTTTTAAAAGAAGGTAAAAGTGAAAAAAAAGGGTTTAATTGGTTTAAATCTTATAAATTACTCCATGTACAATTGATGTAAATCATAATTGTTAATACTTTTCTTTTATATTAATTTTTTGCCATAGGCATTGTTATCCATAAATTTTCTAAATATATTCAGAAGAGACAATATTTATAATTATAAAACTTTTAAATATATTGAAAAATCTGACTTAAGGCAGTCAACTCTGTTTTCTTTTAAAATTCTTTCAACGATGTTCATTAAATCAATTGGCACAAAGCTACAATTTGCAAAAGAAGAATCTTCCATATGGAGGAAAAATGAGTACCATGTCCATGTCCATCACCACCTCCGTGTCCGTATCCACCGCCACCTCCACCTCCACCACCTCCGTGGCCATATCCATGTCCGTGACTCTTCTCGCTTATTCCATAACCTTCACCAAGGTCAAAGCCAGAGACGTCACTGAGCCCTCCGATTTGACCATGCTCATCTGTAGTGTAGCCATAGCCGAATCCTCCATCCTTTCCAACTCCAACGCTGATTTCGTGACCTCCTGGGAGACTCAGGGTTTTTTCGAGGGAGCCATCAGTGCCATAACTGGTCTTGACATCTCCTGTAACGAACAAAATTTTGTAAGGAAAAATTCAGTTATTTGTAAGCAAAACTTAAATATAAACACATTTTGTAGAATAATGATTTGCCTAATTTTTAAGAACTACAAAATAAAACTCAGAAAAATGTTAACCCAATTGTTAATTGTATGCTTTCATTCATTGAAATATCTGGTATGAAATGTTTTTTTATTTTTTGAATTATCTAGTGTTTCAAGATAGTAAATCGATTTCTTAGAACCTTTGAGATAATCAAATATTCGCTTAAATACAGACTTTAATGTAAAAAACGAATAAAACTTTTAATAATGCTAAGTGATGTGTTGTCTATTATACGGGAATACTGATATTTATTACATAATTTAATTGATTTGCTCAAACGATCAATGGACAAAGTAAAATTATAATGACAATACGAATTTTATGTTGTCAATATAAAATTATATAGACATTACGAACAAAAAGCATTAAAACGGATAACTGTATTTAAAAAACCCTAAAGCGATCGAAAATTGTCTTAAAGAAAAAAGTGTCTTATTTTTGAAAAATAATATGATACATTATTGAAAAGTAAATAAGATCATCAGTTAAAAAGATTGTTACTATTTTTTATTTAGTCTTTTTACCATTTATAAAGAACTCATAAATATACAGCATCCATCATTTTTTATTTTAGAGCAAACCCTTAATCAGCTAATTAATTGAACTCGGTACCAAACTGTACAAGTTAGTTTTTGCTCAGTTGATAATTATACATTAAATAAAAGATTTAGCTTACTAGAACAAGAATTTAATGCATATTTTGACACATTAAAATTTATCTGAAATATTAGTCACCGTCAAACTACTGGCAATTCATTCTTATTGATGTTAATATCATTAAATAAAATCAGTTATAATTAGGAGTTGAAGTGTCACTCACCTAATCCAAGACCAAGAAGTTCTTCACTTTTTGGTTCAGGGATTTCGAGGGACCTGGCTTCAGGTGCCTTGACTCCAGCTGTAATGTCCTCGAGCTTAGGAAACTTTCCAGAGAGACCCTTAGTGTATTCACCGAAGGCACATGCCACCAGGAGGGAAAGATGAAGTATCTAAATATGCAAATCATCAAAACGCCTTAAATTCAGCAAAATAGCAAACTTAAATAAGTTGTAAAACATTATTACATTCAATCATTTCAAACATTCACAAACCTTTGTTATACTCGACATTTTTGAAATGATTCTTGTATCTAAATTACTGGTGGATTGTATATCAACAATCAACCATAAATGATAACCATTTTTACTAAGAATAGGAAGGAGAAAAAATTGAGAAACATTATTTCGGCTATAAAAGATAATGTGAAAAATGTTTTAATTTTTTTCTTTTACTTATAAAGCTTAATGTTATTTAATGTTAGTTTTATCGAAAAAAGCGGAATGTATTTGCCTCTTGTCATAGAAATGGATCATTAAGTTAATATAATTAGAAAGTAGCTAATAATCTCTGTCAATTAATGCGCTTTTCAATAAAGCATCTATCACTTCTTTTGGAATGTAAATGGTCATAGATCACAAAATATTTCTTTTAATCATATAATCTCTTCAAATTATATCAAGTTTGAATCTTTAAAGCAAAGAGTCTAACTTTTAAACCTTAAAATGGTTTGGGAGAAACTTGACTTGAAAATGTTTTCTATGGTTAATAAAACTAGAAAGATTTTCCTTAGTTGATACTAAATTTGTTAAACTAAATTCATAAACCAATCACAATTAATCAAGGAATCAAAGACATTTTTAAATTGAATAATAAGTTACCCTTAATAAATAAATAAAAAAAACACAAAAGCCTCAAAATTACATGCCGTAAATTATTATTATTATTATTTGTAAAAAAAGTAAAACATTTGATGAATGATAATATTTATAATTTTCGTGAGTTCATTTGAAAATAAATAGAAATATGAGATCTATTAATGATGGTAATATGATTAACATCAGTTGAAGCATCAAACCGTGTCTTGTTGAGATTTTCACCTTCGCGCGGCTTCGCTTGACTGAATTTAGGAAATCGCCCAAGAGGAAGCGATACAATTTGAAACAATTTCCTTAAAAAATTTTCTTTCCCTTTCCTCAACAGTGACTTTTTTTAAGGAACTTTATTATCCTTCTCAAAATTAATTACTGATGTAGTTTTAACACCTTTCTGTCAACGTTTGATACGAGCAAAATTATGTACCATGTAAAATTTTTGAAAGGTAGTATCTGATGAGATTTTATATAAATTAAATTATAAATATATAACATCTATAGAAATGACATTTGGCTTTTTAATATGCAAAATTTAAAAGCGAGGTAACATATTGCATAAATTAATTTTCCTTGTCTTTGGTTTTTTGATAGAGAATAATTATGAATTCAAAGCAGAAAAACGTATTGAACTTAATTTAGTATCTTGAACTGTTTTATTATTAACAAGAATTGTAAATTCAATAATTAGGAAAAAAGAATTGCAGATAAGTTATTTATTTTAAGTGTTTCATTTTCACCATATGATGGAAAATGTAATGATTTGAAGCACGTATTTCGCACTAATAGCACTAATTTCAAATATTATTAATTTCCAAATGGTTATAAAAATTTTAAACGTATAAATTTTAATATTCATTTATCTCATTTAAACATACATCTCATTCTTTATTTCATTTTACACTTTAAATCATTTAAAATTAGCTGAAAATGCGAATTAATATTTGGTTATTAATAGTTTTTTTCATATATTGTATATCATAATTTTTTGAAAAAGAAATTAATTCTTTTCAGTATTTTATAATAAGTTTATAATAATAATTTTTAGTTAATTTACTGGTAAGGTAAGTGTTTTATGCAAAGTTTTTAATGTTAATTTATCTGAATTTAATTTATATGAATTATGTATTATCTAAATTAATATATTTGAATTGTACATGATCTGCTATTATTTTATAATTCTATTTATTTTAATTTGGCTACTATATTTTCTAAAGATAATGAATTAGCAGTTTAAAAATAAGATTAATCTAGAGCGGTTAGTCTTAAAAACATTCGGAAAATATATTATTTTGCAGCGATTGCTTGCTTTAAATTTTATAAATAAAAACTTTTTCATGACCAAAAATTTTTCAATTTTTTTTACATTTATTTATTATTTAAAATGTAATAACTCAAAGGAATATTTCAAATATTTTTAAGAAAAGAAGACGGTGATAAAATATATACGAATATGATGTCATTAAGTATTTGATAAATAGCAAACAATGTTAAAAACTGAAGAGTAAGTTCAACTGCAAAAATATAATTATTTGGATTTAACTTAGTCTTTATAGTGCGTAGTAGGTTACAGTATTTAGTTTGATTAATTTTAATAATCCTGATTAAATTTGCAAAAACAAAATATAGCGCAGCTTTTTTTTCATTACTAAAATTATTAAAAATAAAGTTTGAGACCATTAAATTTTAAAACATTAGCAGCCTATGTTTCTTCACTATGATGCATTCACAATGATGATTTAAAATTACAGAAGAAACGGAATTAGAATATATTACTATCAGATACGCTATATCACAACACACAAACCACTTGTCGCAATATCCAAGAAGACGGTAATCCAACACTGCATGTAATCCAAGAGCTTTGAATTGGCTTACTTACCACTAACTTCATCTTTGAAGTGAATTGAGGGATTCGACATGCCTTCTGCAGCTCGGCATTCGTCTTATATACTTCTCGAAATGGTAAACGGAGTCAAAGAGAGTCAAGTCCCTCCCTCTCAACAGATGATTGGACGAGATTGTTCGTTTTTAAATCCTAATTTAATTTTCGGATTAAATTTAGGTGTTTTGGGCGAGTTTTTTTTTTTTCTTCTAACTGGCTAATCGGTTGGAGGAAGCGATAGCACCTGTTAGTGCCGCTGTTTTTAAAATAGCTGGAGGATGAGGATATGGAGTCGTTAATCCTCCTTTCTTGTGGAGTGGAAGTACGATTGAGATCTGCCTGGTGCGCGCGGTGTTTCCTTCTTTTCGATGAAAATGAAATCGACACGTGCCATCTTTTCCTGCTATAGAAAGTGATGTTCTCTTCAAAAGATTTTTAAAAAAATTAGTTTGTTGGATAATATTATGTGGCGGTCTTCCGTTGAATATCGGTGCTTAAAAGTTATATTAAAATCCGTTATGAGGTTTTGGAGTAAAATGAATCTAAGATATAATTTTAAAGCAGATTAAAAGATTTAATTATGCTTCGTAAAGATAGAGATAAAAGAAATATATTAATATAATCAATAAAATTTTACCAAATTTATTTTTTTCAAATGATTAAAAATGTTTATTAGACACTATTATGAAACTCTTTTGTTGGATATCAGTACTAAAATGTTACATTTAAATCCTTACAGTGTTTTTGGAGTAAAATAAATCTAAACATAATTTAAAAAGTTTAATATTAAAAGTCGTTATGCTTTTTTAAAGGAAAGACTTTTAAAAAAGAAATTAATATGAAGTTAATTTTTACTTTATTCAATGTTTTACTATGAGAAAATCAGTTACGTTTTTTAATTTGGGATTCATCATATATTTTCAAGATATAATGAAACTACATAATAATTCAAGTTAGAACTTCAGGAAATTACAGGAATAAATGATAGAATCGTTGGAATTTTTTTGTATAGTGATGGTAGAAAACTTTTAATTTCTTAAATGTTAATGGAGATTTCTTCATGGATTCTTCTTTTCATTTTGAAAGAAAAAACTTAGGATTAAGTTTCATATTGTTAAAAATCAAATAAACAAGTAAAACTGAACAATTAATTAATAATAATAAATAAAATGAACAATAAATTACTCAAGACAAAAATTTATACACACTCTAAATTCGAAATATTCTACAGAAAATCGTAACATTACTCTATTTAGTGCATTTTAAAATAGGAATTTCTTCCTTTGTTTTTCACTTTCTCAAGTAAGAATTAAAAGCAATTTTAAAACACCATTGCTTTAACATGGATTGAAATTTGACATATTCATGTTTTTATTATGATCTCAATATTATTTTTTCAGTTACGACAGTTGAATCAGCCAAATTAGACGAGAATTTCATGTTTATAGGTCTTTAAGATCTTATAAATATTAGGATTTATTTTGCTTTGCTTTCTATTAAGAGCAAGTAATAATTTATGCTTCCGGAATTATGAGATTTAATTATATTTTTTTGTATGGGAGCAATGATTCAAATGGGTATTCTTACTTTTAATCTAAACTCAGTGGCAAAATAGCTCATGTGAGCAAAGGCCTACAGTGCGCATATATGCTTTCTTGATAGAGGGCCATGGGGAGCAAGGCACATTCTGCGTTAGGTTGTCAGCATAACCTGTACCCCCTAGTATTTAGTTCCCAATAATTCTTGTTTCTCAGTTTATCTACCCACCGAAGGTACGATAAGCTAAGACGACCTTGCTCAGCCAGGCGATGTTATTATTTTTAAGCGTTTTTCTATGTTTTCTATGCATTTCATAAGATATTTGTGATTTTTGATTACTTGCTTGTAAAAAAACACGTGTACAATTAATTTATGCTTATCGTTTATTCATTAAAACGTGCTGAAATGAACGAAATGTTTGCTATATATTTGTTGCGTTTTAGCTAATTGTACATTATCTAAAACGAAATAAATTTATAATTATTTCCCTAAAGTGTGATTATTGTAATTAAAGCAATAAATGTAAATGTCAAAAAAAGATATTTATTGAATCTCACGCATTATATATATATATTAATTAGGTAAAAATCCAAATCAATTTTATTGAAAGCAAGATATTGATATTTTAAAAAAAAATTCTTTATCACTTTTTGCATTTCCCAATTCATTTATTGACCTTTTCTAGCAATTAAAACTTTCAAGTAGAGAAAAAGGAAACAGGTTGTAAATTTATAAGTGGCTCATAGTACAAAAATAACGCAAGTATGAGAAGCGAACCAGTTGATTATCATGAGCTACTAGATTTATAACATATTATGCTTTCTTACTAAAAATCTAAATTATTAATTGACATTTTCGGCATTAATTTAGCAAAATTCATTATTTCAGATTATTCATTTCATATTTTTTCAATCATTTTCCTCATTTTGTAATCGAATAATTTACTAAATATTCATTTACATCAATTGAACTAATTATTGAATGAAAATAAGTCATTAGGTGAATCAAACTTCAATAAAATTACATGGTGGCTACTGATGTGAAAAAAACCAACAATAGTTTATTTGAAAATATAATAATGAAAATTGTGTCAGATATTGAAAAACGATTTAACTTTGATTATAAAGAGTTGAATTAGAAAATTCATCTTTCACATAAAGAATTGAAAAGAAACTCGTCTAATTTGTTAATACAAATCTAGTAGATATTTTTCATTAAAAAAGAGGAAAGATAAATACAATAATTTTGTCTTATTTTCATTTGATTTATTTGTAATAGTAGTATATTATAGTGAACTTTATAATAAAATGTAATATTGATTAGAATTGTATTATTTTTTTGTTGAAGGACTCAATATCCTTTAATCTGGATCTGGGTATATTAAAAATACATTAAACTTTCCTACCAGAAGAAAACATGCAATTACAATGAGACATTTTCATGAAAATCAGAATTTTTTCAAAGATTGAAAAAATCACATGATTCCTTCTTTTAATTCAAAATTCAAACAATAATTTTCGTTTGAAGAAAACTAATTTTGAACACGTATTTAAGGAAGTAGATTATCCATATCGATAATTACAAAACGATAATCGGGAATTGAAAGTTTTAGCTATTCTTATCAATACTAATCGGATGATGAAATGTAAAGAATCAAGCGGTGAATTTTTATTCTCATATTTTCTATTTTTGGCGAGAGTCATCAG
>JAPMOQ010041062.1:1625282-1640643 GCA_026543055.1 Argiope trifasciata | reverse complement strand
TATTGCATAAATTTGCAAGATCAACCGATGTGGATTTGAGAAGAATCGGGGGGAATTTTTATTTCTATATTTTCTATTTTTGTCGAGAACCATCAGATGCGAGCAAGCTCCTCCTTGTGTTAAGAAGTAAAATGGAAAATGATGTTTATGTCTAAAATTGCAAAATCAGCCAATATGGTGTTGAAAACTAAAGTTTTTTTAGAAATCTTTTTAAATTTCCGGATCTCATGGTTTGCGAATTCGACTTTTAAATCAAAATGTAGCATTTTATTTAGCTTGAATGGACATTAAAAAAGTATTTTACAAACGTAGATAATAGTAATTTCCATCGTTTCTAGAAAGAATTTGACTATTCTAAAGTGGCATGTTTCATAACAAAAGAAGACATATAGAACTTTTGTAATTAAATTTGAATTGAACTAAAATTAATTTGAAATTGAAAAATATATTATATTTAAATTTAAGGAATTGTATGTTTTTTTCCTTTTTTATGAGGTATTGTTTATTTAAGGTTTGAAATATTTTGTAATTAATAGTAATCACCCTAGTTTCCTTCACATATTTAAAAATGATTACAAAAATTTTTTATACAACAATAATAAGAAAATATAATTTTTATTTTCCTTAAAGTAAGAAAAATAAATCATATGATGAGGATCAAATTTTAAAAAAAGTATTTTTAAAAACAAAATCTGCTATTTTTATAGAAATATAGAGTTTGCAAATAATTTCAGCCTATTAATTATTATTAATTAGATACAGTAATTGGTCCGTTACATTCCACACATACATTCAAAAAATGATTATTGCTAATATTTTATGCTTCAAACCAATAACAAAATTCTATATGTTCCTTGTCTTATTAAAGAGATTTCATAAACTTACATATTCTTTGTTCAAACATGAGTTAAGCACAAATTATTTGCGGACGACAGCTGGGTTTCCGAGATTTAAAATTTTATAATAGTATTTAAAGTGTGCGGATTTAGATTTTCTTAACACGCATCATTGATTTTGAAATTTATGAGTTATCTTGGAAGATATTCTTCAAAAAATAGTTATTTTCTAATAAAAAACAGTTTATCAATAATGAACTTTAATATTGTTGAGGAAACAGTTTCAACTAAAGTGCATATCCAATTACAAAAAATTTCTGAATGAATTATTGAAATAGGGGAATCAAATCCGGTGACATTGTTTATGTACTCACATAGCTGCAAATTGTTCTGTAATTCTCAAGAAATAAAGTAATTAAAAATGATTCTTTTTAAAATTTTTGAACTTTCTTTATTTTGAAAATAACTTCATTATTATGAAAATATCTTCTTTATTAACAAAGTGAGATAATATGCTGAAACAGGATAATTTCCTACAAATTTATGAATTTTTATAAATTATTCATGGAAAATGATTTCATTAAATTGGTATTCATAGACAATATAAAAAATCAAAATTAGTTCAATTAAAAGATTGCAACTGATATTAGTAAATATTATCCCACTTGTTTCTGATTTAAATATAAAAGAAACTATACATTATGATGTCGAATAGTCCGTGAAGGCATTACTAAATACTATCAAGATAAATATTGTTTATATTTTACACAAAAATAAGAAACTGTTAATAGAAGACTGACGATAATGAATTATGTATACTCCGATAATGTTTTAGACTGTTATATATATAATTGAATATTTAATTTCTTTAAAACCAACTGAAGAAATTATATGTATGTACGTATATATATGTATGTATGTATGTATGTATATAAATGTATGTATATGTATGTATGTATGTATGTATGTATATAAATGTATGTATGTATGTATATAAATGTATGTATGTATGTATGTATGTATGTATGTATGTATGTATATGTATGTATGTATGTATATATATGTATGTATGTATGTATATATATGTATGTATGTATGTATATATATGCATGTATGTATGTATGTATTATATGTCAAATACCCTGATCAAATTCCTTCTCAAATCAGTAACTTCAAAATAAGAAACTATTCTAATACGTTTGAAATTCAGTTTATTATAGTTTCTTTTTAAAGTAATATTGGACCGATTTTGAAACACAACAAATTATTTTATACTAGAGTCCAATAATGAGGATGCATTGAAACTGTATCGATACCTCTATCTTTCCACATCGCAACTAAGCATGGATACTTCATTCAGACATATTTATCATTAATCAGAGACAATTAATGATAAATATGCCAGATTTCTAGATTAAAGACTTCCAGCGATAAGTTTAAAAACTCACACCAGGCTACTATGACACTGGACAATAATAAATAAAAATTAGTAGAAATCAATATATACCAAAGTGTATTCTGATAGGCAAAATATATCTATATCGTTTGATGTTACAGATAATATTGGGGAATGTATATTAATCGGTAAAAGGTAAATGTGTATTTAAGTATCTAAAGAAGGTGAGCCAGTGATTAAAATTAGATTTCAAGTTATGAAGCACGTTTTATTTCCAGTTGTTCTATGATTGACGTGGATTAGCCGAAAATTATTTCTTTCTGTTTCAACTTCCAGTTTGTAATTAGGGGCATCTGGTATTAAACTGTAGATGAGCGTAAATTCAGTCATGCAGTTCGAAGATTCATTAAAATAGTTTCCTTAAGTAGATTTTTCTATTATCTTCCAAAGCACAAAATATATCATTTATTCGCTTTCAATGCCCAAAAGGTATAATGTATTCGCTGATAAAACACATTTTTAGAATAAAACATTATTAACAAAATTAGTTTATTATGAGGTGTGCTATAAAACAAAACTTAGGTCAATTGATTAGATGCGCATCGGCGAATGTAAAACGCTACAATTTTCCTTCACGCCGTATGGGTATAATTATATAGACTTAGTGAAATAATTCTAAATGGAATTGTTTTATTTAAAATTTTAGAGTCTTTAATAACATATTTTTGGGACAATAACTGATTTCGCAAGTGATGGAAATAAACAAAATTATTCATAAAGAGGATTTATATTATTTCATGTAGTATATTGATTATTTTTAAAAAGTATAATATTTTATAATTTCAAAAATTTGATTTAAAAGCAATAAAAATTAATCTTTAAAATAATTCAAAGCCTTACATATAAAATTCTTGTTTTCTTAAATTTGAACATTATACTCATTTTAGAACATCGATTGACTTTGACATATAAAGCGGGAATACGATACTACTTTACTTTCTTGAATATAAAAAATGGGGAAACAATTATGAAATTCAAAAAATTCGTATCAAAATTTAGACAAGTCTCCATGTTTCAGACTTTCCTAAGCTCGAAAAAGACATTTTTGTCCTTATGTCTCTCTGTCTGTGAGCCCTATAACTTAAAGACGCTTGATGTATTAAATTTGGTATACATATATAAGCACAAATTTGTAGACTTTTTCAAATTTTGAGCGAAATCCATTTACAGGAAGTATATCTATCTAACTTTTGGAATAAAAGTAAATAAAAGCATGACATCAAATTGGTTAATGCTTCTAGGACTGGTAAATATCGTTCGGTACGTAACCCATTGTTCTTTACAAGGGTTCTTTGAAACTACCTTCTAACCTTTCTTCTACCAACAGTGAAACATTTTCTAGAAATGCTTCTTTCTTAATTTTCCTTCTGATAGAGAGCCAGTTATCAACGAAATATTCATCTGGAAATTGAAAGATTTTTTTTCCGAGTCATTGGTAGGAGTCTAAAATATGAAGAGAGTTTATAACTTCGGACCTATTAAACATATTCTATCTTTAAGCGAAGATTTTTGAAAGAAAAAAAAATTTCGGGATATATAGGTTATTATACTGGTGGCTACTTTCTGGGTCTGATTTACTCGACTTTTCCTCTACTTTTTTGAGTATCTTAAATCATATATTTACAACAGCGACTGTGAAGTCCATCTCTTCGGTGTAGGTCTAAATCTTCCACTGGGTAGACAGCTAATCCAAATGCAAATAATTAATGATATTAATTAAGAAAGTCAAATAGAAAGACCACATCATACTTACCTATTTAGAAAACAAATATAATAACATGCCGGGGCTATTAGATTTACATATCATTTGCCATTACAGAGTTGGAATTTAAATTCGCTGCATGTATTTCACAGATACTATAGAATCATAAATTTTAGAAAAGCAAGTTGTGGAACTCATATCCATTGAAGAACTTTAAGTAAAATGCAAAAATGAATATTAAGAATGCTCGTAATGTTAATCATTCGTTATGAACGTTATAAATAATACGCTTTAAATATTACAATTATTAGCAACGAGAACTATTTCTCATTATAGTGATAATTATTGAAATAGTTCTATTATATGCAAGGATATTATGAGATTAAATAAGTAGATTATTTGATAGTTTAAGCCTATGTTGGAAACACTGGTTAGTTTATATATCCACATTAGAGGATTCTTTTTAAATTGTTATTTCTTGTAATTCAGAATTTCCTATTTCCAAAATAATTTATTTTTACTAGGAAAATGAATGTCTAATTTATTATCCAAGGACATTTTAAGCAAAACATATTTTTCAGCTAAAATTTGTCTTTAACTTCAATTTTAATTTTCATAAAAATTCTCCACCGTTAGCATGATATCTCAAAAACTAATAGGGGTATTTATGTAAAAATTTCAGTGTGAATTTTAAACAATATGGGCAATGAAATGAACCAAAAGTTTTATTATTGGTGCAATACTTTTTCCTTGATAGGTGTTTTTAGAAAAATTAAGCTGTTAATTTATGGTAAAAAGTATATATGCATATATTTTTAGCCATAACTTCTTTGCATCTCAAAACTTTTCTTAGATTTATTTCATTCATTATCATATTCTAGAACTTGTGTTCAAAGAGCAATAGGATTTCTGCATAAGAATTTTATGTAGAATGTTAACCGTAAAAATATCTTTTCACATGCAAGTAGGTAAAGAAGTAATTAGAATTATTCGTCCACCTCTTACAAAACTATAATTTTCAATGTCCAGTATGTTATCACAGGAAAAATCACCTATATTGAAAAAATATGTCTCTTCTGAATTATTAAAATAAATTATAATTTTACAATTACATTTTGTAATGTTTGATGTTGAATCTCGATTTCGTATTTCCATTATCGCTGAAATTGAATGAATTTCCTCTTCAATCAAGCTTAGTCTTCAATCTCTTAATTCCCTTCTACTCGTTATTAATGCAGCTTATAATATTATCACATCAACTATATCTCAGTTAGACAGAATAAAGAATATAAAAACAGTTATCGGTACTCTTTAAATCTTTTCCTCCAAATATATGACAGCTTTTCCAAAATCCCATTTATTTCATAGGAATTTTTTAAAACACGATCACTGTTAAGAATAACCAGCTGGAAAAGTCTTCTCAAAATTTTCTAGCATAATCTCTGATAAAGTTATTATCCTAGAAAAAGATTCATAGAGTCGTACAATAATTATAGGAAATAATTATTTGAAAGGAATTAGCATTTTTGCTGAATCGATCGTGCCATACTTCGCAAATTATTTGGCGATTAACCCCTGGGATGGGGTTAATAACCTCTGAAAATTAAATCTGCATTTTAGATGCGTTTTAATAATCGATTGAAACAAAAATTTGTTAAATACCAACACTTACAGTTATGAATCTTATACAAAATTTAATACATTGAACTCACTGTGTATGTGAATTATCACATTTAATCCACGCTTTGGGATGTACAAACCGAGAGACAGTCAACCCCTCATTGTATATGGTTTAAAATTTGATAAGAGTCTATACTAAGGTATTAAATGTGACTGCTGAATTTTAGCCACATAGCTCTCTTTGTTTTGTAGTTATCAAATTAAATATATGAATAACCGGGAAAAGAAAGCACACATTCTGCTCAAAATTTGAAAGAAATATATAAATTTAATTTAAAATATATATACTAAATTTCATTCTCCTAGTTCAAAGTAGTTTTGAGTTATCTCCATGACAACCAGACAGGTGGGCATTTTCAAACAATTTTGAACTCAAGAAGATTTAAAACATGCGAATTCATCCGAATCTCGAGATCGAATTTTTTCATGATTATCATACTTTCTCTACTATCTGTGGCAATAAAAATAATAAAGAAGTAATCGTTCTTACTTATTTCAGCATCAATAAGATATCGAGCAAATGCCTCCTCATATGTTCATAATAATCATATTTCAAGACGACAATATTAGTCGTAACGCCTATAAAATCTTCCAAAGTGTTATTATTTGTGCCAAAACTTCAACGAATATGTAAAAGAAAGAAAATTAGTGTAATATAAAATATTGACATTAAATGTATTATTTTTATTTTCACGATCAATACTAAATTGCTTAGCATTATTATCTCTATTTATAAACAACTAGTTTTTCATATTGAGAAAAATGGAAATTTATTTTTGATTTTTTAAATTTATTTCATAATCTGCTAGAGTTTTGAAATTTTTATGCTTTTTTATGCACAATATAATTTTTTGCAAATTTTTATTCACAATAACAGTATATTACTAAAATATCCTCAGAACTTAACTTTTAATCAAAACAAACATTAAATTCATGCAAATGATACTAGTTATCAGATTGTAAGTTTGAAAAACCATCGATATCAAACCTAAAATGTATGAAATAATTTAAATAAAAACAAAACACATTTCTTTTAGTATAGCGTTAAAGGTGTGTTTCATAAATTATTTTTCCATTCAACTGATTTATTTGAAGGTCTTTAATCACAAGATGAAGCGTATTTTTTTAAATTTTGATATCTTTTGTTTTACTTGTTGGTCTGAAATTCCTTTTTTAATTATATGTTCTTCGTATTTTTCTTATTTTTAATATATTTCACATCATTATATAAAAAAAGTAATGAAGTTTCTGAACTTTATTATGTTTTGCAGTTATACCTTTATTTTTCTCTGTCAAATCTAACTTTCATGTCTTCGTATTAAATCAAACAGACCATGTAATTTTTATTTTCTTTTTATTTCGCGTTAAAAAAGGTTTATGGATAAAATAATACAAATTAAATAAATCATGGCAAAAATCAATACAGAAGCAATATTAGCATTAGCTTTTAAGCATCCAATATATCACAACAGTGAAAAAATTAAATATAATAAATAAATATAAAATACTTAAATATTTATTTCAAAATTTTAAAAAAATTAAATTTTGGAGTAATGTTACTAAAGTTTTGACATAACTTTATTTTTCTCAAAGTCCCAGATCTTTTTAATTAATCTTTCAACAACAAATGTGTATTTTCAAATTTTAGGTTCACAGTTTTACAAAGTGTATGTAACCGCAAATGGCTGCTAATTTCAAAAAAATATAGAACGAAAGTAATTTTCAATCTGTATTCAAACTACAGGCCTTTTTTTTTTTTTTTTTTACAAACGCAAATCCTCACTAGTATCTAAATCCATCTCGAATTTCCACCGTTCTAGACGAGTAAGCACGGACAATTTTTTTCTCACTATTCTGCTTCACTTCTTTTTAGGACCTCTTGCTTTTCGAGGCTATTTTTTGTTTTCTTTATTGTCTTTTTTAAATGTTGTTGCTTTTTCTTTTCGCGATTCACTTGAAAGACTCTTTCTTACTTGAAAAGTTCACACTACTCTCTTAAAACAAAAGTGGTGAATTTTTTTTTAATTTAATATGCTTTAACAATTTATTTGCCAAATTAATTTACCACAGCTTTTCCAGTTTTATTTTTTACATAATTAGGTAAATTTTAGGATAGAATAAGCAACAGAAAGAGGCAAAAAACTTTTAATTAATTAAAATAAACATATATTCAACTTGTAGTCGGAACTATGCCTATCGCTGTCATTTGAAAAACATGATCATTAGAAAAACAGACATACTATGAAAAGATCGTAGTTTTAAGATCTGTATATGATATATAAGTGTTAAATAATAACTTTGAAGTAAATTTGGATGAAAAAAAAACGAAAATTTTAAATTCCAATAATTTGATTTAACTTTCCTTCAAAAAAATTCAATTAAAATTATTTCTTAAAATTTTTTATTAATATTACGGTCAGTTGTATAAAGAATGCCTGATATCTTCCATCTGCAATATATAATGCTGCTTTATGAAAAATTGCAGATTTCAAAAAATGTTTTGTTATATTTTTACTCTTGTGCCATGAGTTTAAGGGAAAAAAAACTAAAATCAAATTATACTTCTAATTATCAATAAAAAACAAAAATTCAAAATATACTTTAAATAAATAATTTCTTTAGTAATCCCATTTTTTTGTTAAAAGATGCCTAAAATATGTGATAATATCTTTAAAGTATCGTTGAATTAAAATTAACAGAGATATATATCTGATATTTTTTTATTGAATAAATAAAGAGCTAAAGATATTTTTAAGAAAATGAATAGCGAATAACAAAAGTTCACTGTTATTGTCACTATTGTGTCTACATAAATTCCTAATAACCTTAAAGCTATATTTTGAGTTGTTTATTGAATTTAAATTTGCAATACAGATACAGCATAAAATTCGGAACAACATGCTTCGAAAATTCAACATAAATAATAATAATAATATTAAGTTCTATAGTCTATTAAGATTGTCGAATATACGAAACTTTAATAAAATCCAATTAGGTGTTATACAATACTGTTCCAAAAACTTCGCGGCTTACTGAATGAGACAAGATTATGAAAATTTCGTGCAAAGTTTTAACTAATATGGAATTTCTTACTAATTAAATGTGTTGCATCGAATAGTGCTCTGGTATACTCTCGCAGAAATTTATTGTCTTCTTTAAATGCAAAACAAAGTAAATAAAAACTTCATTAAATGCAAAGAAATATAAATAAAGCAAGAAAAATTTAATTAAATCCAAAACAATATAAATAAAACAAGATAAACTTCACTAAATGCAAAACAACGTATATTTTTCTGTTTGATACTTTAATATTTTCGAAAAATGCAAAGTTATCGTATATTTTTCAAGCATTACAAAATTAAAAATAGTCTTATTTATGTTGGTCCACTATTCGATATTATATAGTTTAAAATTGATGCCAGATAAATACATTTATTTTCAATTGGCCGATATACATTAAGTATGAAATCAAAATTAATTATTCTTTTGTTAGGGGTGATTATTAAATGCCTAATAATAGGTACGAAAAACATTGCTTTTTTTTCACTTTTACTTGTACGTAGTATTAAAAAATAGTAATTGTAAACACAGGATTTTGACAAATCTTCGAGTTTTAGACCTCTCTGAGTTAGGAAAAGACATATTTGCTAAATTTCCGTCCATCCGTAGGACTGAATTATAACTAAAAACGCTTAAATCAAGATAATTCAAATTTGGTATAAGGTATTTACATTATTTTTACTAATTTTTATCAAATTTTTAGTAAGCTCTATTAAAAGGAACTTTATCTATGAGACTGTTCAAATATAAGTAAACACAATAAATATAAAACGATAATCGAGACTATAATAGACAGATAGGAATCAGTATAGAGATATACCAACTGTAGTATAGACACCTGTCAAATTTTGGGTCAAATCCTATAACGGGTTGATAGATAGTCTGTCGGTTTACAGAAACATGAAAACACAATTTCAAAAATAAAGTAGAATTTATGAAATTTGATAGAGATTTTGTGATTACAAGTTCAGCCTTGTGTTTCAGCTTTTTAAAAATTTTTGTTCCAAACGGTGGAGAAAAAGTGTGTGGAAAAAAAAGCGTCTAAAGAAAGAATTTCATTTCCGGTTACTATAAAAAATATGCCTGGAATGAATCTTCAAATAAGCAAGGATGTTATGATAGATTCAATAAAAATTTAAATTCACAATAAAAGTTATTAAAAAGTAACCATGGTAAGCAAATGACATATAAGGAATTCTTTGACATGACAAGTTTATTAGAGTCTACGAACTAATTGGTAGACTACTCTCTCTGTTTTAAACTGTGTCTAAATATTGAAATTCTACTATTAATATACATAAAAATTCTTTTGGGCTTTACAGGATTTTAACATTAATGAAAACGCATTAACTAGGTTTCTAGCAAATTAAATAATGTTTTTATGAAATGCCATTCTGAAGTGTTTATCGCTGAGATTTACAACAGTAGTTCGCATTTTTTGAGCATTTCACTCGTAACGATAATTCTATTTTATTTGACTGATCAACAACATTTCATTTAAAATACATATTAAAAATCCCAAAGTAAATTATATTTGCGATATAGGATGACTTTTACCTTTGATACTGGATAACAGAAAAATAAATTTAATTATTATCCACTGCTCGGAGGTCTATACAGCGACGGATAGCGAATAACATTTATGACTAAGGGTCTCACTCAAGAATATAGATTTGGATTATAAAATTTTCTGGTGGAATTTTAGGGCCTTTAAAAATATCAAATTGACAGGGAGTAAGACGTTTGAAACAAAAATATGAAATTATAAACCATATGAATTTAATTTAAGTGCAAGATTAAAGCTGATATGCTCAAGTAAGTAATATTGTATGAAATAAAAAAATATATTAATGAAAATAATTACTTAAAGAATTGTTTGACAAAATATATTAAAAAGTATAAGAAATTGCTGAAAAATTTAAAAGAAATTATTTATAAAATATTTGTACGTAATGTAATCTGAAACGATCCTAAGGAATGCTGGTTTATTTTCTAAATAAAAATCAATACACTTTTTTTTGCATTTGTAGTATACGGTATATAAAACAATGATAATAATGATTAATAAAAGGATTTTTAGAAAAAAATTTGAAATACGAATATACCTTCGATTACAAAAATATTTAATAGTAATGAAGTAGTAATAGTAATCTTGATCTTGCCGAATCTAAGAATAAATGCTTATGTGCCCAGTAGAACTCTTTGATGGACACACATGAGAGAAATACCAGTAAATCTGTCTTCACCAGTATTTGCTCAAGTCAAGTCTCCAGCCGATGAAGGGTAGAAAAACTGCACTCCTCGGTCTTTGCACAGACTAGAAAAATGGCAAGAAAAATAATAATTTTTTGGATAGTAAGCTCATAGCAATGTCACTGTTTTCAAAGATTTTCAAAAATGATTCTGGAAGGTTTTTTTTATTAATAATGATTTACTTACAATTTTTCATCCATCATGTAAACTCTTACAAGGTAGATATGGCAGAGTATTCGATGAGATTATGCTATGTATTTGCTATTTCTTTTATACTATCTTCAGGCGCTTGTATCTGGTTTAAGCAAGATAAATTAAATACCGAAATGGTTTCATAAACTCTGAAAAAAGGTTTATCTTATAAGTTTTAAAAAAGAGATTCAAGATAAATACATTAAAAAATCTCTAAAAATATTCCACATAAGACATAACGGCATGTAAAGTCGCCATGCAACTTTCAACTTCTTCATAATATGGTCACTGAAGACAATTTCAGGTGTTTCTCACGTTTTTTCGATGCATATAGAATGTCTTGTATTATCTTATATCCTTTTTTTAGATCAAATTTTAGATTATCAGTCATCAAAAAAGACACCAAAGTGACGTGTTTACACTTAAAGTAGCACAAAAGCACACAACGGAGGTTTAAATTTTTGAGTGTCGAACAGTTTGATTAGAAGTCAAAGTATCAAATAATGTCTTAATACAATGCAACGTATAATTTTCTGCTGCATCATTTATTCCAGACTAAAAAATATCATCTAAGATTTAGGTAGAGGGTGATCCTCTCCACTGTTTCTGCCCTTAGCTGCAAGAAAGAAGCTGAAAGGATACAAATTCCTTACAACTTGATTGCTGGAAAGTGCTTACATTTTTTTCAAGGGATTTGCTAACTTAAACAGGATTTAAAAGTTAAAATACCAAACATAATTTGGAAAACAAACACAAATCAAATAGCTTACTATTTTGACCAATAATTTTCAAAGATAAATATGATTAAGTTATGTCGCAGCAGAAAATCTGGTAGATTATAAATTTAAGAAAACTCATAGTAAAAAAGGAATTAATTTTTAAAAAATTGAAAAATAGAAGAAAGACAAAAAAACATTATGAGTACTAATAGTAATAAATAAATGTTTACATAAATTATATTTCAGGAAAATGAGTACTCAAATTTCGATAATCAGGTATTCTGATACTGTTTTATATTATCTTTATAATTATTTCCCCAAATTATTTTGAGTTTTTTTCTTCCGTATTATTTGATAATTTTTACGAGATCTCTATCAATGCAATAATTAGTGAATGCGAATGCAATTTGAGACTTACTTATTTACAAGCATGTAAATAAGTAATTACATGCATTTGAGGTTTACTTATTTATGTTTGAGACCAAAAATGAAAAAAATTAATGACTGAACAATCAAAAAGCTTTTATAAAGTACAAAGGGAAGCCATTTTAACCCGTTTAATAAACGTTGCACTTGCAATAATGATGAAATCTTGCAATTTTAGTTGTATACGTGGCACAAGTTTTTTTGCACTTGAAATACGACTTCAGACAGAACTTTCTAGTTAACTTGTGCCGGTCATTATTTCCTATGTATGAAAAATTCTATTTATCTCTCAGACACTTTCATTCCGCTTGAATTAGAATTTCCTTCATTCAGCCTCATAAATTCTATCAGAAATATAAAATATTTGGAAAATTAATGTCAATAGCCAAAAAGACTGTAAAACGAAATAAAGGAAGCAAATTTATTTATTTTACAAATGTCGCAATTGCTGTGGTATTACATATGCTGACATCTTGCCACTTGGTTTCAGTTTATTTTAGTTATTTTAACGTCCCGTTGTAAAGCAACACTAGGGTTATTTTGTGACGGATTTCGTAAATTTGAACGTCGGTCAGACGTGAACAGCACCTGAGTTGCCCCCCCCTCTCCACACCAGTGGGGGGAAATTTGGATGAAGGATTTAACGTGCAAGAGACCCCTTACACGACGACTCTTCGAAGAAATCGAGTCTCGAACCTGAAACCCTCTGGTTCCGATGCCGAGAGCCTACTACCAGACAACCACGAGCCTCTTGCATCTTAGAGAAACTCATCTATACGATGACAGTGAAAGAAGACATTGGATAAGGATTTTTATTGATTCCCGACGGTCATGATTTTCAATATTTGTAAATTTCTCTCTTAAAGGCTTCATCTTTATTTATATACTTTTTAAAATGTTCATTTTTTAAAGTTTCGTTCTAATACTGCTATGAAAAAAACAGCTTCTTTCAGAAACGAAGTTTTGATTTCAGTTTTAGAATATAAGATATTCTCAACAATTTTTAGATTATAACATAAACTGATCTCAAATTATAATCGGAATGAAATTATCACTCAATATGAATTTTGTAATGTCGCCAAAAAATTATAACGCTTTACTAAAAAAAACACTTATATCTCAAAAAATTTATTTTATGCAACGAATTCTTTATTAACGTTGTTTTTCATAGAATGTAATGAACACTTAGATCCAAATAGAGAATCTGAAGTTTATATGATGCTGATTGATTAACAATTGAATACTTGTACTGAACAACAATTGATTATTTCTTTTGAAGAGAACAATAGTTAAATATGACCAAAGTCTATGATTTGAATTTTAATTTAAAAAAAGAAAAGAAACACATAAAATATTAGAATTAAAAGGAAAAAAATTGATAATGCTCATCTTCTTGAATTTCTCTAGGGAACATGTTTCATTAAATTAACTTACTTACTTAACTTAATTTAGCACTTAAGCACTTAATTTAGGCAAATGGAATAAATAAAAAAAAGACATAACTGTATTTGAAATTTTAATTTTCTTATGTTAATCTGTTAGCACTTTCTTTAGATTTGATTTCAAACAGAAAAATGCAAGATTTTTCCCTTAATATTTCGTAAAAAAAAGATGATAAAGATGAAAATAAAGAAAAAGAAGTTTGGCATCATCCGTACATTGATGTAAATACAATCTAAACGTTATTCGAAATGTAAAGTTTCTAATACAAAAAAATGAACGCATTTTATCCTTTGTTCAAATAATAAAAAATAAAATGAGTTAGAATTAAACTGTAAAAGTTTTATTACAAAGAAGAAATATTTGCATATGGGCAGTATGAAATTCAAGGTTCAATCATTGCAAATTTACAAAACTCAACAGCAAATAAAAACAATTATTTTTTAACAACGCAAAAATAAATAAAATTTTAAAAGTAAAAAGACTACAAATAGTTTATATTTAAATCTTTTTATTATTGTAAATAATAGTATTTTAAATTTCAGATTTTTTTCAAAAGTTAAAATTTCCAACAATGGTAAATATGATTGATGAAATGTCTTCGTTTGCTTTTGAAATGTTTATGGTAGCGTCAAGTCATTTAAGGCTTTTAAGGAATATTAAATGTGCCTGAAACCACTGTTTGAAAAACAATAATCAAACATAAAAGAATCAACAAAAGCTTTCTCAATCATTACATGCGTTTAAGTTTCAATTTTTCTGCAATGTGAGTCTTAATAGAAATGTAAACATTAATCAAAAAGTATTTTAAACTGTCAGTTAATGTTTGAAAAGATCAAATTAGGTGTTTAAACTGGAGATTAGAATCAAAAGCATGAACTGAGTTGTTCAGAGCCAAATAACCGGAAAAATACTTCCGCATTTGTATTGGTTTCGCCACTTCAGTTTCGACCGTTTTTGTGAAAACAGTTTGGAGTAATTGGTCTTATTAATCACTTTTTCTCCTAATTACTGGTAGCGGAGTAGTGCCGCGATTTATAGGTTAGATGGCTGGATTTCGTAAATTAGTGGTTACGATCTAAAAATCGGAAACTGTTTTGTAAACCGTTGTGCCTGTTTTACAATTTAAGTATAGCCTCTGAGTAATCATTATCAGAAAATTAATAAAGCTATCAACCTTCTTTACTCAATGGGACAATAAAAGTTAATCAGACTGAATCTATTTAATTAAGAATTCCACCTAAAAACCAAATCAACCTGAGTTAAATTCGTGGTCCTAAAAATGAAGTCCAAAGAATAAAATTAATTAATTGCAAATTTTTTGTGCAATCAAGAACCCCAGTATTTGCGAAATCTGTACATCTAAATTCATTTCGATTGTTCTTTCTTTTCTTCTTCTTTTTTTTTTTTTTTTGAAGATAAATCGTCTAGATATTGGCAAGTTTTTTCAATGTTAGTTGATGGTTTTACCGAAAAGAAAAAGAAGTATTAATTTCGATATTAAAATGAAACAAAGAAGCAATATCTGATAGTTAGTATTGATTTTTTTTCTTTTTCTCCCTTGGTTAAAGTTTTTTATTTATCAACAAAGTCATCG
>JAPMOQ010041062.1:1597716-1612235 GCA_026543055.1 Argiope trifasciata | reverse complement strand
AAAAAACTATCATTGGATTAAGCGATCGTAAATGCAGTTACTACTAAAATACAAATGAATCAAATAAGCAATATTAACGAAAACGAAACTAATTACGGAAACGGAGCTAAAAATAGGAATCGAAATAAAAAAAAAATTATTTCATATTTGAACAAGATTAAAATTTTTAAAAATTATCATTGTATTTAGAGAGCGCTAATTATGCTACTACCAAAATGCAGATGAATCTAAGTAAATTAGAAGTTTATGCATGGTAAAAAGGAATACAGTAGAATCAAAGTTACAACAAATAGAAAAAGAATCCGGCCTGAAGACTTTCTCAAGGTTCACCCTTCATATTTGAACAAGATTCCAAATAAGGAATTCAGGCAAGGATTCAAAATAAGGATTTTTTCGGTGAGAAATCGGACAATTTCCAATTGTATTGACCCCTCGTGACCCGAAAATTAAGGCCAAAGAGATGCACCAATTTAACAGCAAAGACACAAAATAAAACAACATTAAAATCATCATCAAATAAAATATTCAATCCAATAATTAAAAAACAAAAAGGAAAGAACATACCAGCAATAGAAGAAGAAATTCCAACTATAATATGCTACCCGCTATTCGATTTGAATACTGTGAAAAAAATAATAAATGGAGATTCTGAGCGCCATCTATTGATTTAGTATCCGAAAGTCTATTTTATTTATAAGCTAAAGAATTAATATTTCGTCATTTCTAATTTATGACAATATTAATATTACATTAGTTTTAGGTAAAATCATTTTTGTTTAAATTTTTAATGAAGTTATTTGTTGCTTTTATAAAGGAAATAATGAAATATTTTTATTGTAAATTGGTTTAGTTTTAATTCTATTCATTAAATATAATGAAGAATATTTCTCTAATCCCTAAAAACGAGGAATTCTCAAAAAATTAAACCAAAAAAATAATTTTTAAATTTAATTCTTTAGTAAAAAATTTTCAACATTTTTTAATTTTTAACTTTGCAGTTGGAGTAAAAGCGCAAATGCTGCTTAATTCCAGACAAATGCTCGAGTAAATAATGAACTATAAAAACATAAAATAATTTTAAAAAATATTTCCAAAATTCATCAAAAATTAAATTTTTTTGGACACCGAAACTAAAAAATTTTCTTGGAAACTAAACATATTATGTTGAAGTCGAGATTAAAATTTAATTCTCAATTAAAGTAAGCAAACCTAAAAGTCAAAGTAAATAATACCTATTTATGAAGCAAACCTAAATTTGTATAATTTAGGAAACCAATCGAAACTAATTACGGAAAAGGAACTAAAAATTGTTTCGGATTCAAACAAGATTAAAATTTAAAAAGTTTAAAAAATTTAAAAAGCAATCATTATATTTAGTGAGCGCGAATGTAGCTACTACTAAAATACAGATGAATGGCATAAATTAGCAATATAAGAGGAAACAAAACTAATTACGGTAGCAGAACAAAAAATATTTCGGCACCGAACAAGATTGGAAATTAAAAAACTCTCATTGTATTTAGTGAGCGCAAATACAGCTACTACTAAAATACAAATGGATCAAATAAGCAATATAAACGAAATCTAAACTAATTACAGAAAAGAAACTAAAAAATTGCATCAGATTCGAACAAAATTAAAATTTAAAATAATAATTTATATTTAAGAATTAAATTTTGGAATTATTTTTCCGGTTTTACTTTTTCGGGAATTCCTTGTTTTTACGGATTAGAGAGATATTCTTCCTTATATTCAATGAATAGCATTAAAACTAAACCAATTTATAATAATAATATTTCATTATTTTATTTATAAAAGCAAAAAATAATTTCATTAAAAATTTAAACAAAAATGATTTTCCCCAAAGCTAATGTAATATTAATATTATAATAAAATAGAAATGATGAAATATTTATTCTTTAACTTAAAAATAAAATAGACTTTCGGACACTAATCGAAAAGCGGATAGGATAGCATACTATGTAGAATTTCTTCGCCTGTTGTTGGTATGTTCTTTCATTTTTGTTCTTTAATTATAGGGCTGAATATTTTTAATTATTGGTTGAATGTTTTTATGTAGTTTTATTTCATATATTTTTGTATTTATTCTTACTTTATTTGATGATGATTTCAATGTTGTTGTTTTGTGTCTTTGCTGTTAAATTGATTTATCACTTTTCCCTTAATTTTCGGGGGAATTTCTGGTCACGAGGGGTCAATACAGTTCGAAATTGTTCGATTTCTCACATAAAAATTCCTTATTTTGAATCCCTGCCTGAGGGTGAATCTTGAGAAAGTCTTCAGGCCGGATTCTTTTTCTATTTGCTGTAATTTTGATTCTACTGTATTCCTTTTTAGTATGCATATTCTTCTAATTGACTTAGATTCATCTGCATTTTGGTAGATGCAGTATTAGCGCTCTCTAAATGAATGATAATTTTTAATGGTATTTTTTTTATTTCAATCTTGTTCGAATATGAAAAAAATTTTCAGTTTCGATTATTATTTTTACTTCCTTTTCCATAATTAGTTTCGTTTTCTTTAATATTGCTTATTTGATTCATCTGTGTTTTAGTAGTTAGCTGCATTTGCGCTCACTAAATACAATGAGAGTTTTTTAATTCTTAAATTTTAATCTTGTTCGAATCCGAAATACTTTTTAGTTTTGTTTCCGTAATTAGTATCGTTTCCTCTTATATTGCTAATTTATGTGATTCATCAGTATTGTAGTTGTAGCTGCATTCGCGCACACTAAATACTATGATTGGCTTTTAAATTTTAAATTTAAATTTGAGTCTTGTTCGAAATAGTTTTTGGTTCAGTTTCCATAATTAGTTTCGTTTTCTCTTATATTGCTAATATAAATTTCGTGTGGTATGAAATTAATTCTTTTTTGTATACATAAGAAAAGCATAAAATGTAAATTAATATCTCTTATCTTTATAATTAATTATTTTGAGGTGTTTTTTTTTTAATTTATGGATCCAAAAATGGCCCAATAATTAAAATAAACGCAGCCGATCTAACTAGATGGCAGCACGACATTCAATTTGTGGATCTGAACTAAACTTTCCTTTTCCTTTAAGTACCTGTGATTATGTGTATTAATAATGTGTATTTATTTAACAGAGAAATTATATGTCCCTAAACAAATTGAAATCTCATACAAAAGAAACTCATTATTTATAAATTTAGACCTGTAATGTAAGAAATCCGAATTTTTTTCATTTTTTTTTTCTACTCTTCAATCTATTTTCTATCCTATTCAATTTCTTTTTCATTTTTTTTTCTGAATTTATTTAAACAAAAAGTAATTTTTTCATACTTGAAATCCTCCAATGATATTTCGTGAAATATTTAGCCACTAAAACATCATTATTTGAAACCCATTTAAAAAAAGGGGGGGGGGGAGAATCATGAGATTACTGTCATGAGATCATAATTTTGCTGTCAAACTATAGGATTTAAAATATAAATAATAAATAAACCGATAGTTCTCTTCTGTCATGTATCATCTATAGAAATTTAAAATCCAAACATGTCCGACAACAATCGTATAATAGTTCTTGTTCGGAAAATGGTAGTTTCTGTAATAATCAGACAATTTCTTATGGATTATGCAATGGTTTATAGTTTTTTAATTTGCTCTTCTTGGAGCATTGTTTGTATTTTCAAGGAGAGTCCCAAATATAATATACTTTTTTATATAAACAAAGAAAGAATGAAATTAAATTTATTGGCATGAAAATGTTATGTGTTTAAATAAGTTTAAATAAAGGACTTAAAAACAAGTCGGAGTATTCTTTTAGATTATTATTTTTCTTAAATGGTAATTATATGAAATATTTTTTTTTTATTTTTTCATTAATTATATGAAATATTAAACATTTGAGATAAAAGTTTGATACTTTTTTATATCTGTTAAATATTTTTAGAATGGACAAAAACTAAACAATTAAAATTAAAGACATGAATCTGAATTTAATTCACGCATAACTTTTCTATGTGAAATTTACATAAATTTTCAGTTGAAATAAAAACGGCAAATGCTGTTGTAACTAAAAGATTAATCGATGAATATGGATCTTATTGAAACTATATTTTAAAAAAAACTCTATATTTTAAAAAATATATAAAAATCTATATTTTTTCATCATATCTTTAATGAAATTATTGAATGGAAGTAAATATAATGTAGATCTAATGATTTAAAGTAATAATGAATAGATACTAAATCATCTATAATGTTAATTTTTCGGAATTATTATTTTTTTTTACTTTGATCTTTTGAAATTTTGAATCTTTTATAAATATGGAAAAAATTTGAAAATTAATGGACTTATTGATATGAGGTACAGAAAGTAAATTTTAATCATTTGAAATCCTTTTTAGGAAGATTACAAATTGAATGAATGGCCAAATTAAATCAGTGGCCTTTTAATTCTTTCCCTCTAATGAGACAAAAAAATTGAAAATGCAAAAATCAAAATTTTTCAAATTATTTATTTAGTGATAGGCAAGGGCATATTTTAAGCTTGTTAATTTATTTAATTTGTAATTAAAACTCATTTAAATTGTAATTAAACTTACACTGAGATCTACATTATGTTCGTTTTTCATTGTCATTTTTTAGTTCGATCATTCATAAAACCATCATACTTGTTTTATAATATTTTTTTAATATTCTGATTATAACACATACCAGAATAATGCACGTATTCTGCCTATAATACATATTATTTGATTTTAAATTCCTTAAATATTAAATAGCTTGATAAGCAGCAGTCACGGCAAACTGTACTGCAAGGTATATATATATATGTGTGTGTGCGCATGTGTGTGTGCGTGTAGTAACAGTCTCCAACTTCTCAAGAGATAGCGTAGGCGTGTCCAGGTGTAAATATAAAAAGTGTAATGAATATTCATTAAAAATTGAGATCTGGAGCTGTACTGTTCAGCATTGAACGGCTGTGAGTTGTGGTACTGTAGTAAACCGAGGAAGTATCCAAAATATTGCTTGACATTAAAACTGTAAGTATATTCCCTAGAATATAATACTTAACCCCTAGACACCGTTTGAAGAGAATTCATTCTTAGGATAAACACATTCGCTCCCATGCATAAATATGCAAATAAAAGCATTTATACTGAAATTTATTCGATGTCACTCTCTAATAATAACAAAGATGAAGTGCATGTGTATGTGATAATGCTTCTTAGACTCGACTGCTTATCCTATATCTATCGAATTTGGAACATATATACATTTAGAGCAAAATGTGGAATACATTTTTAAAATTTTATTTAGATTATTTTTATTATATTCAACAATTTTAATTAATTGTTGAATAAGACTGTATTAAATTTTGTTTATTATGGCTCAAAGTGTATAGTAGCAATAAATATTTTAGCTGAAAAATTATATTTACATCATCTTAAACTTCAGAAATTATCTTTCTTTACGTTTTATAGATTAGTAGTCGTACACAATTTTCCTAAAACTGTTTCCATTTTTTTTTTTTTTTTGAAAAAAATAAGTTTTTTCTTAATTTTTAATTACTAATTACATTGATTCCCGGAAATCAAATAATTTACACTGATTAATCAAATATTTAACACTGAGTTGTCTTTTTTCTGTTTTAAAATTTGTATATTTCACATGGCGAATAAATAAGCGAAGCTACAGAAGCTGGAAAATTATAATAAATGAATTGCAAATTTACTTTATTCACAGCACTTTATAATTTGAAATTTATTTTTATTAAAAAGATTTATATTCATAATGAATGGAGCATATGTAAGTGAATTAAAATAACAAGACTCTAATGTTTGTTAATTTGATGTAAATTAAAATTATTAAAATTATTTAAATAAAATTACACATAGCCAAAATTCCAGGAAATCCTCTGGTCACCAAATCTCACTATTTTATTAATGGAGAAACTTTATTAAAGAATTAGAAAATGGTTTTTTAAAATGACCCTTCTTGTAAAAGCGTTACATGTTTTGATGATTCTTACAGAAATTTCTGATTTAAAATGTGTTCATTATATATCCTATTTGTTGTTTCTTAAAAGAAATATCTTTACTAAAAATAGTTTCAGTCTTAAAAATCAATAAATATTAATGTTTGTAGTTATTTATTAAAGGATCTCCGTTCCGTACATAGATTAAAGGATTTATTTTTAGATTTTGTGGATGAATTGTATCAATTTTATTCTTGCAGCCCTAACATAATAAATCCTAGCAGAATTAGGGCATTTCGATTTTCTTGAAATTGTTGCAAATCTCCCTCTTTATTATTAAATGCAAAAGTTATTGAAAAAAGTTTAATTTAAATATATTTCAAAAGAAGATTTAAATTTATCATAGATGAAAAAAGAATTTCCTTCGGGGTCTAAAGATTAATTCAAAAATCTTCTATAGTTATGCCTATAATTTCACTGAAACAAACGATAAGAAAGATTTCTAATCCTTTGCAATATTTTGAACTTTTATAAAGGTTTTTTAATTTATATATATTATTTGCCATTCGATCCTAAAACCATCAGAGCTTTTGTGCGCGCATTAGGATGGATTCAATTCGTCAAAATAGGGGTGATAGGAAGTATAAGAGAAGCAGACATGTAACTTTAACAAAAAAGTAGACTCTGATTACAGTTAACTGGATTAAAACAAAATAACAAGATCAGAATCGGCCCGGTGTTCACATATACGAAAAAAAGTAAAAGAAAAAAAAGTATCTAATAGGACAGACATCAAGGCCGAAGATGAATGAAATAGAATCATAGAAAATTGAGAGTTTCAGCATTCAGAAACGACGAATGAGAAAAAGTTAAATTATAGAAGAAATATTACACTAAATAAAATTGAAAACTGAAAAGTTGAAGACATTGTTTACAATACAATAGAAAAATTCCATACCACGCCAACACCTCTAAATAATAAAATCAACTTACCCTGATAAATGAAATTATTGGAAATATTAAAAAATTAAAAATGGTTAAGTCCCAGAAATCGACAAAATCAATAGTAAAATGGTCAAGGAACTACCATACAAGAACACTTACTATTTTGATTCGAAGAATCCTAGAAGTTGGACATTTTAACACATGTTGGAAAACTGCCACTGTGGGGCCAATTCTCAAGCTAGGTAAACACCCCAATAGTCCAACTAGTTATCGTCCAGTTTTCTTATTACCAACACTTAGTAAATTAATCGAAATCATTATCTTTAACAGATTAAATAGGCATATCCACGAAAACAACATCCGGTGCCCAATTTGGCTTCAGACCAAAACTGTTAACCACACATTAACTACTAAGAGGCGCCGACATATTACTGAAGGTTTAAAAAAAAAACAGGCGCTATTTTTCTTAATATACAAAAGGCCTTTGACAGAGTTTGGCAGGATGGACTAATTCACAAACTAATTGAATACAAAATCCTCCTCTACTAAATAAAGTTAATAATCTCATATCTTGATAACAGAAAATTCCGCATTAAAATAAATAATGAGCTATCAGAAATAAAGAATATTTCTGCAGGAGTCCCGCAAGGCTCGAAATTAGGACCTCTACTCTTCACATGTTACATTAACGACATGCCACAACAGTTTAACATGCTACTTTGCTTATAACAATACTGGCAATACAGCAATACTGGCCAAAAATCCAATCCAAATCCAAAAAAAAGAAATCCAAATTACATACAGCACTCAATAGACACCACAAAATGATCTGCGAATGGCTAGAAAAATTTAAAATAGTAATTAAAGCTACTAAGACTGAAGCTGTCCTTTTCCATAGAGGAGTCAAGCAACCAACATACCTTGAAATTGAAATTAATAACCATAAAATCCCTAGTCTCAGGATAGCAAATATTTAAGTATTATTCTTGATCAGAAACTAGTTTTTAAACTCCATTTATTAAATGTTAAAAATAAATTTCGAGAAAACGCAAGTAAATCCCTCCCCCGATTTCTTCGAACTCAAAAATGAATAAGGATGCTAAAATACCTGTTTTTTACTGCCTACTTACATATGCTTACTCTGTATGGGGTCATACAGCCAAAGAAAAAAAAACTTAAAAATAATCGAAGTGCAATATAATCGAATTATTAGAAACATTGCAAATGCAACTTGGTATATGAGAAACACCGACATCAGAAAAGCTCTAGATTATCCCTCCTTAAGCGATGCTAAAAAAAATACACAAATTCCTATACAAAATCAGACTCTCATGATAATGAAGCCCTTAATAAAATAGATAAATACTACCCTTATCCTAAAATCAAAAGGTTAATGTTACTTATATAATCGGATTTTATATTTACTCCCACCCCTGTGTCTGTTTGTGTTTGTCTCATATACTCAACATTAATCTAATTAAATAAAAAACATGAATTAGTCGTTAAATTATAGATTAAAACGTAAAGCTACTAATCTTAAAAGCATTCTTAGAGCAAGCATCCAATGGGATAGCAACTCGTTGCAAAACACCATTCCCATCTCTTCCATACCATCATGAGAATACCACAGCCAAAACCATTCCACTCGAAAATGTGCTTCCATGGAACTTTCGGAATTTTCCCACCCTATAATTGGCCATCCAGGGGCAATGCCTTACTCGGATCCCGAGACCTCTCTATCCACCAGTAACTCTCCACCCCACCACCTTCACCTTCAACACAGGACTATTCTCACTGGTCACCACCTCTCATACAACCCTGACGGCTCTTACAACCTACTACAGCTCTTACCAGATCGGGATGCATTCTCGATTTGACTTTCGTCTTATTCTTATCATTGAGAACTAGAAAAGGTCAATGAATCCCTTTTTACGTCAAGCCATGCTTTCTTTAATATCGACAAAGAGTGCAGGTAACCCATCTTGGGCGGGTACTCCGGCAACCTTGTAAGAAAGAAGAATATTCGTCAACACAAAACGTTAGTTTTTGTCTAATTTTAATGCAGCTTTGTACAAGCATTTTTCAAGTCAAGTGAAAAATTACTGTACATTTTTCAGAGTTTAAAAGTTAATTCAATATCAATATAAAATTGAGCAGGTATTTGATATTTTTTAATCACATGTAATGCGTGCACTTCATTTACTTTGTGATTAGTTGATAACGTGACAACTGTGACCAGTTGCACAGTTTATATTTAAGGTTTGTTTAGTCAGCATTTTTTGAAATACGCAATGAAAATTATCATTGCCTCCTAGTCAGTATTTATTTTCTACTTAAAGGGGAAATGGTGCCAGAAAAATTAAAATTAAAGCTTTAATTAACGCTAAATCAGTGCGGAAATGAGTTTGAAATAATATTATTTGTTAATACTTCTTTTAACCACACCATTTGAGGCAACATTAATGAATAGCTTTCCGTTTTTCACCTTTTTTTAAATAATTCTTTTTGTCTCTGGGCTAGCAATTTTCTGAATACCAAAGCAGGAAGCAAATTCTTGCAAAATGCTTTACAAGAACAACTTTCTCACCATATCTCCCTCACATTCATATCAAAATACTACCTTCTTAATGATTAATTAAGAAATTGAAAATTATTTTAACTTGATTTGATTCAAAATCCGCAACAAAGTTTTTATTATGATGATGAAATTCAAGTTTAATATCATCCGATCATTCGCGCTTTTTTATAAACGTTCAAATGTTAAAAAAACAACTACTTTCCTCGAATATTAACCGATTTTATGAATTACTTAAATTTTAATTTTCACAAATAATATTTATTGGGTAGTAGTGATTCTATTAGATTCATATATTTCAAATTTACTAATTTTTGAACGGAGAAATGCTAAATAAATTCATTTCATATTGATTCTTTTAAAAATCAGGGAAGACAATATTTGGGCAAATAAACAATTTGCCGAAGGCTGCAAGTAAGTACATATAAATATGAAATGTATTGATTGATTGAATCGGGGAAATACTATATAATCCTAATTTTACGGTTTCCTTCTTATGACCCCATTAAAGCTCATTTTGATAAAATCAGGAACAAGTTATAAAAGTTCAACATCTGTGCGTTCGAGGAAAAAATAACAGTTAATAAATGTTTTAAACTATTCGAGTTCGCAGCTATTTATAACAAAAATGTGTTAAGGATATTGAACTGAATATGTAACAATTGTTAAATAACAAAGATGAGCTGTAAATGTATAGTTTTATTTTTTTATTTCAGAATTAAAATTTCATTTCTAAGAAATTGTATTTCATGTAATTATTCTTGTTTTGTAGGACAGCTTTTATTTGCACTTAAAAACAAACAAAAAATGAACAGAAAGCCTATCTCATAAGAATAATTTCAAAATGATACATTTAAATGTGAAAACATTCTTTTGTGTTTTGAATGCTTATTTTGCATATCCAAATGTAATTATACTATGACGCTAAAGTTGGATGAATATATTTTGAAAATCTATAAAGGAAATATTTATCCGAAAACTTAAGATTATAATAAACAATTCGTTTTTATATCATTTATAAAGAAATAGCGGTGAGAGTTGTAATAGGAAAACATATTATCTTCCAAAAATAGATGGGAAATAACAGGAAAGAATACATATATATAGCTACAATACAAATAAAAATAATCAACTTGGATGCAATAAACACGATTAAAAAGTATTTATCGGATATCATCAGATATTTATCAAGCAAAAAATGTATAAGATAAATCACAAAAAAAAAAAAAAAAAAGACAGAGAGAGCTCAGCTACAGATTTTTTTTGACACCAGAAAAAACATGGAAGAATTTTTTTTCTCTTTCTAACGAAAGCATTAAAAAAATTGAAGTAGGAAAAGCAAAAATTTAAAGTATATAAGCTTCATCATTTATTGTAGGAAGTATCCACAAAAATAAAAATTTTCTTTTTGTATTAACGGAAATGAAAAGGTATAAGATAATAAAAAACAAGATTTTTAAAATTCTGGTTCACTAAAAAAACCGTTCTTCTCAGGGTTCCTCTTCATTCTGTAAATTTATCAGACTGAGTAGAAGTACATTTGCACTGGCACTCAAGAATGCATCCAAAATCAGTCAGTGGTATGTTGAAGGCAAAATAAAAAATGGCATTAAATTAATTGTTCACATGGGTTGGAATTCTCAGAAGAAATTATTATAAATCAACTTGTTTCGATAACCAGTATATTTTTGGGTGTCAGATAATTTTGGATGACATTTCCAGAAAATGCTTTTTTTTTCTCTTCATTCGTTATGATTAATTCTCTTATCTCCTTCCTATATTGATTATAAGCTTTGAATACGCTTCTGTTAGTGTTGAAATAATTAAAACACAATGCCACTCTACTTACGAAGTACCTGGAAAATTAAATGACTTTTATCAGTTAAAATCCTGTATAACCAGGGCCTCTGACATGAGTGATTAAATTGCACAAGGACATATATCTGAAATTAGCTGAAAATTAGTTTTACCTGGAAAATAATACGAAAGATGACTGGTATGATTGCCATTATATAATAATGGGTTAACTTTAACTTTTATTTCATTCGTCATTATCAGCCTAAAATAAAGAGACAGTTGGCTGCAAGTTACAATTTTCTACTCTACCATCATTCCTAAAAATAAAAATATTTGTTCAAAAGGAAGAATCATGGCTATATTCTTAAAAATAGTCATAAAAAAAGTTTTTTTTTTTGGGGGGGGGGGAATTACATTACAGTATTATATTTCATCGCTGGATCAGTTAAATGATTGGAAAGAAAGTGCGGGACAAATTTAACTATAATTTGATGTTACATTGGTTATTGGAAGTGGAAACATATATATTTATTTAAATATTATATGTTTTCATTGCTTAAATTTTTGCAAGTCTTGCGTCTATTCCAGTTTATATTCCCATTAGAAATATTAAGATAAAAATCTAGTCATCCTTTTTCATGCATCTAAGATTATTCGCTTTTACCTCGATTCACTTCACATCCTGGAATTTAACCGTTCATCACATTCATTACAGTAGTGATTCACGCTATATTATGGATACCGAAATTAAATAACTACGTGAGTATGAATTGAATTCATCATGAAAACTATGTATTTATTATGAATTTCTATTTAAATATAATGATTTAGAGATTTAAAAGCTTTTTTTAAAGTGATATAATTTAGTTTTAAAGAAATAATACTTTAGAATTTAATAAATTCCTTTTTTGGGGATTTAAGCAAATATTATTAAGTTTTAATAAATGGATTATATTTTTACTTCATAATTAAATGTAATTTTGAAAAAAAAAATAATTTAGTTATTGTAATGAAAATTTAAATCATTAGATATGAAATAGAAATAAATTTTCTCGTCTGAGTCGATGGCGAGAAAAATTCTCGTTAAAAATAAGTGGATTTTTTTTCGTTGATTTCAAAAACATGTAAGTGTCTGACAATCAATTGAATCGAGAATCAACGAAAAAGTTTCTCTTTTTGAATGTTATATTTTCTTCAGTTTCCCCGATATTACATTTAAATTTATTTTGACGTTTCATCATTCAGCTTAAAAGGCTTATTTTTAATTTTATAAGACTTACGAAGGATTTAAAAAGATTAAAATGGAAAAATACATGCAACAATACTTTTTAAAAACAAAACCATCATCCTTAATATATTATAAATTTTAACTGCAAAGAAAAAAATAAATAAAAACAAACTAATAATAATCATCTTCTTTATGTATTACTACCTATTACCCGCTACTCTGTTCGCGTTGAAATTTTGATGTATATGTACGAAACACTACCAAATAATGACAAATTAAAAAATTAAACCTAACCTAAAAACGATACATTTAAAAGTATAAGCAAATATGAAATATATATAACATAAAAACATTTTAATAACAAAAACACACAACTAACGTAAAAACAATTTATCTAAATTACATTGTATACTCAAAATAAAACAAAATAGCAAATCAAGTTCGGTCAAATCCAATTTATATATTGATTGAGATAGCTACGACAGTATTATACACATAATTTTTAAACTTTTAATTTAAATGAAAACACATTTGTCAACAATCCCACATTTGTCACTTTCAACGCCAGTTGGCGTAACGTAAATACTTGACTTTTCTACGCCTGTTGGTTTAACGCAATGCATATCAGATATTTTTTATTTCCTTTATTCTGTTCTCTTTTAATTTAAAAGCACTTCAGAATGAATCCAAAAGATCGATTCACTGACAACATTTTATTTTAAATACATCAAATACAAAGAAAATAAATAGAATCATTTGAAATAATCGGTCGAAACTCCCCTACGCCTAACCTTATTTCTGCTGAGAAAAAAACTGGAGCCTTGCTTATCTTTGGTGGGATTTGGCGCCTCAGCTTTTTAGCGCAAATTTTGGTTTTTAATGAATAAAAAACTAAACACTCAATTAACCGGAATAAAAAGTAGCCTATAGTATTCCTGACTGTATCTATCTTTATGCTGAATTTCATCCAATTCTGTTCAGACACTCTGGCGTGATTGAGTAACAAACATCCATCAATCCAAACTTTCACATTTGCATATTAGTATAGATATATAATAAAGTATTGCTAGAATTCATTTACGATTTTATGAATATGAATGAAATATATTATTTTTTATTTCTTTGGAACAAAAATGAGAAAATCAAATAAATGAAAATGAAAAATTCATTATGTTCTGAAATAATTAATTAAATGGATTTCTTATGAGTATTTGTATTATTTTGTGAAAATGATATTGAAATGAAATTTCTTTATAGATATATTAGCAAAATACAAAGAAATTTGTTTATATTATGAAATATCACCTATATTCTTTTGAAATCAAATCCATCTTACATGTAAATAGAATTTCTTTATACAGTTCATAGAAGATTCTTCAGCAAAAGTAAAAAATATGGAACAAGAAACATCCCGTTTAAAGTGTTATTTTGAAATAAATATAATATATGTAAGAAATAATACTAACTGCAAACTTGTTTCAAGGATAATAATTAATTAAAATATTTATTGAAATATATATCAATAAAAAATATAAAATATATATCAATCGAATCTATCACATTTTTAACATACTATGAGAGATGTTCGTGAGCGTATGACATCAGAGCACCTATATAGGCTCTAAAAGAAGAACAATCGATTATTTATTAAAGTCAGATATTATTTTTCCTTTTTTTCAAAAAATTTGCTTTAACCCTAGTCACCATACTGTGCATGTACATTTAATATGCCATAAATATGACGCATTTTGTAAAGTAAATAAACAAAATTCAAGAAATAATCTTGACTTCTTCATTAAACTTTAATTTTACCATCCCTTGTTCTCTTATTCTGGGGATATGGAATTTTGTAATTTTTCCGTTTTTAATGATATAGATTCAAAATGTTTTCAAAATTTAATATTCGATACACTCTATTTTAGATAAAAACTGATGAACGATTCAAGCGCAGTTTCTTCAAGAATGCGAGGAAGATATATTTTCACAAACAAACCATCGTTGAATGAAA
>JAPMOQ010041062.1:1439772-1597706 GCA_026543055.1 Argiope trifasciata | reverse complement strand
TAAAAATTGTATTTATTTTTAGAAATTAAGAATAAGATTAGATAGTAAAAAATGATTTTTTTTATTAGAATAAGAATAAAAATAATATTTATGCATATATTAGTAGAGAAGACAGAAACTCGTTTTTTTCGCAGGTAATGAAAGAAACTGCAGAATAATAATTGAAATTAGATTGCATAATATTTCTAATATGTCAAATATAAATAATAAGAAGTAATAAATGTATAAGAACTTTCATATTTTTTCAATCAGTCTAAGAAGGAAACGTCTGTACTTAGCGGTGAGTGTTTTGGAGCACCCACTTCGTGGCATATTTTCGATAGTATTCCGTTGCCAATATCGATCTATAATATTCTGCACTGTAGAACGTGATCTTCCAATCACCTGCGATATCTTTTGTAGAGAATTACAATTGTTATGGAGTTTCATTATAAGATTTCTTGCAGCAGAGTAGTTTATTTTCCTTTTCGAGCCATCTCAACTTGAAGCTGTAGGATTAGCAACGACTAATGCGAGCTTGAATTAGAAAACATTAGAATAAAACAAGTCCCGCAATAAAAGAATGAAGAAAACAACAACAGGTTAGTCCCGCTGACGCGCAAATTATCTCAATTTTATTCATTTACGACAATAAATGTGGATTTATGTATAATTTTGAAATCCGAGATTTGTGGTGAATTTCAAATTGTTCCCCTAATAAAGAATTCATTAAGATCATATTTTAAGATTTTTCTCTCAACAATACCAATAATTTTCACAACTATTTGAGTGACATTAACCCCTTTTAAACAGTTTTATTTGTTACTACGCAATTTCAATTTTTGCACTTCATTTTGTGGTGTAGAATTTGTGTACGAATAATTTTGACTGCCACTTTATTTTTTGTTAAACCTGAGGTTTTGAATTTTTTGTTTCAAGACCTATTGGTGAGTAACGAATTAATGTAATTTTTCAAAATTTACTAACATGTAACATGCGTTTAAAATTTTCACTTAGTCACATAGTAAGTAGATGGGACAAAGAGAGATCAGATAAAACAGTTTCAGTAAGCATTTATTTCGATGTGATTGAAAAAGATTTCATTGAAACTTGATATGGTTGTATAAAATTCTCATTGAATCAACAATACACAGTAAACTTGATGTCCTTGCCTATTCTACTTTCCAATTATAGAAATGATGGCCAAGTGCCTGAAAAAAAAAATTGCGGAATTTTAGACCCTTTTGGAGGCGAGGGTTAAAGATTGTTGATATACACTTTGGGTTCTAGTATATACTCAAACTAATTTTGCATTAATTAAGTTTAATCAAATAGATTAATCTGATAAAATACCTTAGATTTAAAAACAATCAATGTAAAAAAAGATTAATTTGACATATTCTAGTGCAACAATTATTCTTATGGACGTGTTTTGATATATATTAATGTGTTTCTACTGGTGCAAATTAAATTCTTGCATTTATTCAAAAATTAAATTTATATCTATTATTATCTACAATTATATCTATTCATTTTTCTGTGAATCCTCTGTTAATAAATACTGTTGGAACTAGAATTGAGAATTATAAAAATAAAATCTAGCCACATTACAAAAATTCTCTTTTGAAAACTTCATTCTGAAATGAAATCATTTGAAAAGTCCTCAAAAAAGTTTTTAATATGCATTGATTAATATTATAATTTTATTTTATGGAAGTTCTAATAAAAGCCATAAGAATACTCCAAACGAATTTTTATTTTTCATATCTCAATGGATCACGCATAATTGATTCAAGAAAAATAGATCCAATATTTTTTTTCTAATTACTATACTTGTAAGAATAATTTGTTTACTGAAATAATAATTTCAACACTTTATTAGCTCTTTCTATTTTTTTAGACTCATATGTTAATAGAAATTCGAAGAATATTCACGATAAAAAATACAATTTCAAAAGAATTCTGTTAATGAATTCTAGCTGTATGAGCTCAACGTAATGACGAATAGGAAGTATATGAGAACTATAATTGATGGTTACAGAATTATTTTCAATCATTTTGAAATCAATTACGTCATGCTTATTTTTTTAAATATTGATTCAGAGATTATATCCAACTGTTTGATAATTTACGAAATAAAACATAAAGCACGCTAACAGCTTAGACAACTACCAGTGATTTATGTTATTCTATAAATCATGTATGATGATTTTGTAGCTAAAAATTTAATTATTGTTTCAGTCTATTTTTAAACATTTTTATTAAGTTAATGAACTTAAAATAAATTTAAACTAAAATTTAAATATATATGTAAACACTTATTCAATTATTTTTCTCGTGCAATGTAAGAAACTATTATTTGGTTTCAATGTAAGAAACTATTATTTGGCAACAGAGTTAACAGCATGACATAGTTTAACCATCAAATGAATGAAAAATTGAAAAACTATTTTCCTATTTTATTTTATAAACAAGAGAACAACAAGAGAAGAATTTCAGTTTGCAGGAAAATGTTGTGTAAAAAATTAAGTCAAATTAAAATGAGATATAAAATGGCGATAGTCATTTTGATAGCAACATATCTCATCATCTCTATTATATCGGAAAAATTGGTAAGTCAAAATTTTATTCTATTTATATATCTATTTATAATGTGGTTTTACCGTTTGTTTCATAATGGCTAATTTCTGATATACAGTCAAAGTACTATATACAGTACTTTGCGAGCTGGACAATTTTTCGGTGGCGATTTTGTTACCACTCATGCCACATTCGATCTTTTCACCAAAACTGGCGATATAATATATATATTTTTTTTTCACAAAAAGACTGTACATTCCAGCTATTTTTTTAATATTCATACTAAAGAATATGTGAAAAAAAATTTCCTATTAACCGCTAGAAATCTGAGATTCAGAATTTCAAGATCGCTGCATTTTAAATAATTTTGAATACAAAAAAAATATATTTTTGGAATCATATTTATACAATCGCTGGTCTCTGCCTATTTTCATATAGCAATTCAAGGCTACATTTCAGATTAATGCCGCGAACCGAGGCTGAATAATTTTCCGACAATTATCCCCAAAATTATTATTGAATAATCCTGAATGCGTTTGCTACCATTTATTGTAGCCATCCAAGATGTGTATCTTTGGGCTTATTTTTGGACAGTTGGCATGATTTTCTTGTACTTGGAAAATTCAGACGCTCTCAGAGAAGGAGAGAAAAGGAGGTACTTTCTCCTTTTCTGAGCAGACACTAATCTCAAGTCTTGTTCAGTTCAACAGGTAGTAAGACAGATGGTGAGAATTGGATGCCATCATTAAAATTGAAATGTTTTCCCGATTTTCTCTAAATGTAGATAATTATTATTAATGATTTTTGGCGCCTGATTTTGGAAGGTTGATTGAATTTTGTTATTTTTGATGACATATTCATAAATCTTAAATAATTCCCTATATTAATTTCAAATTTTCTACAAAATTCACTAAAACCACGTTTGCAACTCTTATGCATTTGAACATGATAACTTAATTAGCAAATAAATTTAATGAAAAAATTGATGTTGTGATCGTTATAAAATAATTATTCATACTTTCAAATTATGTACGTAGACCGTCAATTAGAAGATATGGTATTTTTTTTACACTCAATTTCCTTCGTGCACTATAATAGTGAAGGGAAAAAAGGATGTTTTATGTTTCCAATGAAAATGCAAGTTGTGTTTTGAACCACATTTTAGCAGATTTTTTAATTTCCTGTTGTAAAATAAAAGTATGCCAAAAAAAATATTGCGATTGCAAAAAAAAAAAAAAAATAAATAAAAAATCTCTTAAATCGCTCTGCGTTTCAAAAACAAAATTTGAAATTATTGCTCAAATTGTATGTTTCTTTTTCTGTCTGTCTGTGAAGGAAATAATTCAAATTTTTCAACCAGGCGAGTAAAATATAGTATTTAGTTAGTCTTTAAAATGAAGTTGTATATTTCTATCAAATTTTGAACTAAATTCGTTAAGGGCTTGCTCTTCTGTCTGTCAATATTTTCATATGAATGTAAACATAATATAAATGCAGGAAATTACGTAAATGAAAATTTTTATGCACTTTCAACATTTAAAGTGTGGATTTTCGTCAAATTCTGAATTAAATTAATCAAGATTTAACTGTCTGTCAGTCTATATCATTTATATATAAACGCGATGACTCAAAAGCGTAACAACATGTATAAACTGAATTTGGTATGCCGTTTAAGCATCAGATGCAAAAGTTTTTCAACGTAATTTGGAATCAAATCCATCAAAAGAACGACCATCTGTCAGTGCTGTCAATATGTTGACATAAATAGATATGCTAACTCAAAAACGATATAAAGTAGATAATTGAAAGGTTTTATGTAAACCTCTATATTATGACAGTTCTTAATTGAAATTTTGATGTCAGGTCTTTTTATTAAGTAAAAAAAAAAAAACACTTAAAATTGGGTATTTGATTTTCTTGCCTTTACAATAAAGCAGAATATTAGCACATCCTGGACGCTGAAAATAAAAATCTGAGCACTCATCGAACTCCCAGCCTTGTACAAGATTTAATTTTTAAGTTTTCGGAAGAGGTATTAGAACAACTTTAATAACCATTTAACTGCAGTTACTTTCATTCACTTATAGACTATGCAAACCATGCTCGTAGTTAAAGGATTAAACAGTATTCGAGAAAACTTCGGGAAAACCTCGTGTTTGAAACTATAGCAGACCAGACACAGCTTGATAAGAAAAACTGCAAAAATTGTTGAGCAATCATTTTAATGGTTTGGGATTGTTGAGGGCAGAGAATACAGATCTATAATTATTTATAGTCATAAAAAGTGACCATCCAACTAAATTTTAGCTACCGTATAATTATTTATTCTTTAAAGTTTTATGGCTCAAAGTACTTTCTGAAATTTGCTTTTTCCTTTTTCTTGTTAGTTAAAGTGAGAAAGTCAACTTTCTACTTCTTTCAAGGTCTTAAAGTTTCTTAAACATATTTTTTTGTGTATGTTTTGAAGCACATATGAAAGTGTGGAAAATAGATTTAGGTTAAACTGAACTTCTCACTCGTTTATTTTTATGCGCTTATTTTTAATTTGACATGCTCTTTAAAAGATTCACTGTTATGACTGGTTTTCCATTAGCTTTCTTATGCTGAAAGTTTGAAATTTTGTTTTTTGTGTATTACCAATGAGAATGCGTCGTTTTATTCTTTTTATCTTTCATCTTTTTTATTCGGCGGTTGGTTTTGTTTCATTTTTTTATTGTATATAGCTGTAGGGCATTTAATTTCGTATTTAAAGGTACCTTTCTATAGTTGATGCTGGTTAGCATTCAATTAAGTTATGAAATCATTTCAATTTATTAATAGATTTTGACTCTGTTATGGTCTTAATATTTTATATGCATTATGGTTCCATATTATAAATTTTTTTATTTGAAAATAAGAAAAATTTTAATGTAAATTTATTCCATGTATTTGTTGATATTTCCTCAGTATTTATTTAGATTTTGTAGCAATACTGCTTTTATAATATACAGTCTGTTTGAGATTTTTCGTGTGTGAACAATTATAAACTCATGTAAACAATTATTTTAGAGAAATGATGTATCTACATTTGCATTATTTCTACGTTTTTAAATATGAATAGGTAGAAAGGTATGATTAACTAAGCTATAATGCTCATTATTCTGTGTAAGTATTTATTGATATTTAGCTGGACATCGTAGATACCATTACATTTTGCAGTTCTTATAGCTTTGCTACATTTATGGTTTTAATTGATTATTTATGGCTATTTTGCCTACAATTTGATGTCCGCGTTTGTTGTCTGATGGGCCGAATTGTGAGGCTAAATAGCAAGATATGAAAAATTTGAAAATACTTTTTATCTGCTGGCTATCTAAAAAAGACTTCTATGCTTGTTATAGATATATTATGTGGTAAGAGGATGAGAAATAGTAAAAAATAGACATTTTGCGTTTAAAAAAAATTATTTTCTTGAGAGGAAAATTATGAACAAAAAATTGTGAGTCGACAAGCAAAAATGATCTAGAGAATGAATTGATAACTTCGTTAGATCAAGAATAAATTTATAAAACGAATACATTTAAAAAATTATACAAATTATTAATTTTTTAAAAAAATTGGTTTTAGCAGACAATTCAAATCATGTTTTGGAAAAAATGTACATCGGTAATTTACTTGCTTTAAATTGCTTGGATGGTTATCTGAAACAGACTCAGCGTTGACTTCAAGATAATGGATTAGATAAGGAGAGGAAATATTAAAACATTATTTTTTTAACTTCAAGTAAATAGTTTCGTTGAAAATTTCAATTAGAAAACTACAGTAATTGAAATGCTTTGAGACCCTTCAAGGATGTAATTAGGCTAGGAGTAAATTTAAAAACAGTAAAATTAGAGAAATTAAATTAATTGCTTCAAACATTTAAATAAAAAATTTTTAATTCTACATAAGCAAGTTTTTAATGGAGGAAAACAGTTGGTAAAAATTTCAATTCTGTATATTCATTGCTTTTGAAAAAATTAATTTTATCAAAAATCAGTAGTGTCTTCAAAATCGGCGTGTCTTAAATCGTGTAACTGTTTATCCGTTTGTTTGAATTCTACTCTAAAGGTTTTGCATAATTTCAGGTGGTATTTAATAGTTGATTTCCGAATAAAAGTGAAGAAAATGGTTTGTAAAAAAATACCTCACTTATCCTGTAGCGATTGATAGATTTCCCAAATGGATTCGATAAGCATTTATGAAATTATGGTTAAATAGCGAAGAAAGATAAAGAGCATAGAAGAGGGAGAATTAGATGACATAAGGATGGATTTGGGGGAATATTATTGCTTATTTTATTATCGTAAAGAATTGAAATAAAGAAATCAACCAACATCATTGGTAAACCAAGGCATGCCAAAATAAATCTTTGTTTTCTTAACAAAAATGCTATCTCATTAGTGCTTTTTTTACTGGAATATTTGGGAATAAATAAAAAAGTCAAATTGAGAAAACTCGTAATTTTTTAATACTGAATATTTTCTTAGAAATAATTAGAAATCAACTATCATATAGCAACTTAATATAAAAATCTTAAGAATTTTAACATTACAAGAAACTAACTTCAGTAGATTCTTTTTATTCCTAAAATGAATCAATGCATGACATTCTTGGGTTCTTCGGAGAATTCTATCATAAAATACCCCTAATGCATTTGAAAAAAAATGTTGATTCCGCCCCTTCAGACACTAAAGAAATTTCACAATAAGTATGTTATGTAAGTTCTTAAATAAGTAAATTAAAATGTATATAAATTCTATGAATTATCAATTAAAAATGCACTGAAATATGAAACTAATTTCATTAAATCATGGATTAGGCCGTAAAAGGACTAAGTCCATCTCTAACTTCAGATATAATGAATTCATAAAAGCAGTAATCAATAAAATAATGAATTACAGAATAATTGTAACATTTTTCTAACTCTAAAAAATTAACATTAGTTTTTTCGAAGCATTAACAAAAAAAGAAAAAATAGATTAATACATAAAGCCATTCAAATACATCAAACTTAGATTTTTCCAATTAGAACGCAAAGCAACGTACCAGGCGATGAAAGTATCGCAACAGGAAAGTAAAGCAATCTTTATCAATAAAGATATTAAAAGAGCTGACATGATTTTATGGAACAATTATCTGTTCTCGCTCAGAACTTATCCAGGTGTTTATAACCGGAACGAATCTCAGTTTGACTCAATTATTTGGAATAATTAGACTTTGAAATTATCTTTCGATTTTTCTATCGACTTCTCATAAGGAATGTGTGAAGTCAATTAACTTTGCACTCTGTATATTTGAAGATAGGAGAAAATTTATGCAGTCAAACGTTGCACTTTAGATTCGGATCTATGACGTTGAACAGATTTGATTTGATTTGTTGGTCTCAACTGGGAGGAAGGTGAATTCCCGTGTATTGATTGAAGATTGAATTTTGCATTATTCACGAATTTAAATGCGACTCGAATTTAGAATCTAGCTAAAGTCTTCTGACTACATAATTCCGCTCCTCTTAAATTGACTTCGTCTTTATGCATAAACTTTCTAGACAAAGAAACTCGTACATGCCTAGTATCGCCATAGCTTTATAAAGAATGTAATAAAAGAATTTTCTTTAAAAAAGTATTTCTCTAAGAATAAAGAACTGTATTGGAATTTAGTCATTAAAATATTTTATGACTTTTATAAGATTCATTCATTAGTTCATTAATTAGTTTTATCATGACATTTTAAAATTTATTTCCGAATGAAATAAATAAAAATAAATTGAAGAATGTACTGTTTTATTGATTTTCTTGATTATTGATACAGTACGGGTCATTTATTGCCTAGCCTTTTAATGAGTTCCATGAGGGGCACCTCACAATTGAGGACGAGGAGTTTCTGGCATAGTGGTTGATTCTCGTCACTCTTATGGGTACAAGAAAAGATGTAGGTCTGGCTCCACCCATAAATACATATATAGGGATATATATGTATGTACATATAATGATATATATGTCCCTTATATGTATATATACATATATGCATATAAGGGACATACTTCCTTAAGGAAGGGCTGTACCTTGGCTGGTGACGACCCCTTGGTCACCGGCTAAGTACCCGCTAGCGTTGCTGCTGTTCCGACAGTTCAGTCATTTAAGTTTTTCTGTGTGCCTTCTGACAGGATCTGAGTAGCCAGTTTGTGGTTAGCCTCTTAATGAAGCGAGTATACATTTCATATCTTTCCTATTCATTGACTAGTTTAAGAATTTAACACATATCTTCAATTGCAATGTATAAACTACATAACAAACTTTATTATCTACCCAGTTCTGTATTTTAAATACAAAATACAGAGACAAGATAAATGGTCTGCCCAAGAATTGGACCAATATTTGAAACCTGTCAGCAACAATGGTAATAATACTGTGGCAACTTTTTCTTCACCAGGCTCGTTTCAATTTTAAGCAACATGCCGTCTATGTTGGGGTGAGGCAAGTATAATTCACTTAGACCCCTTAACCTTAGAGGCCTCATGGCTATCGAGAACTAAAAGTTCGTGTCAGTTTTCCTTTTATTACATTTTTAAAAATGTAAGGTCTATATCCCGGTTTATTTAAAGGCACTCGCGAAAATGTTTCAGTTGCTTATAAAATAAATTATACTTCTGTGATGAGATGTAAAATAATGCTAATGCTGTTAAAGTATAACTATAAGGAACCTGATGACCTCCGTATACGACCAATCTTGCAAAACTTGGTTAACGACCGCCATGAAATGAGCATATTTAAATAAATACATTTTCTCACAAATATGCTTAATATTTTATTTTAATTCCTTCCTTTTTATGAGCCCCTCAATATATATATTTCTTTTTTTTTTGTATCCAGACGCCTTGGTGAAAATGGTAAGTCTCGCCATCTTATCAACATGAACATGATAATGCATACATGATCATATAAACAATCATTTACACGACTGATGTTCGTGTGTGCCTAGAAGAATAGACATCAGGGTGACTTTTAACAAATTTCTTTCAACTTTTGATACGTGTCAATAAGTATTGTATGTTGTTGAATTCTAAAACCATTCGTATATTATGATGGGTTTAATTCAGCAGAATTGGGGTGAGAAGAAAGGTGATAAGAAGTATATGTTTACATCTATACTTATAATAAAGCTCAATGTGTGTGTGTGTGTTTTGGCGCTCTACAGGCCAGACCGTTGGACCTACAGCTACCAAATTCGGTACATGTATACCTTGGAAGTCGGGAATGTGCACCTCGGAGCCCTTTTTTTGAATTTTTAATTAGAACTTGAATTAATTAAAATTTAAGCGAAATTTCAACGTTTTTCCGCTATAACTTCCGAAATTATTATCGGACAAACATAATTTTAACATCAATTTAAAGATTAAAAAAATTAGCTTTCTAATGGTATCAGTGTTTTAATGTATAACTCAAGCTTCTATTTTTGACGAATTTTTAAATAAATATTTTAACCATGTTTTTTTAGCACGTGACTGGATAAAATAAAATAAAACAATGCCGGAAGTTCAAATAAAAAAACAACTATAATCGCAAATCAAAAACTTTCAGCACGTGACTGGATAAAATAACATAAATATAAAATGTGATATCTTCTAAAAAAATAAATGCAAGGCAAAGGATTCTAAGAAATCGTTTTCAATATCTATATCATTAATTCCATAAATTATCTTTATTTACAGTAAACCTGATTGAATTTAGACAGGATATGCTTTGAAATCCCGACTTAATGGCATATTTTTATAATCGTTTGCAATATCTGTATCACTAATTCAATAATTTTTTCCCTTTTTCGCTTTCTTTAAAAAACATATTTAACATTTTGGCAATATCACCGAAAAAAACATTTTTAATTTTTTGGAAGCATAATCGATAAATTATTAGAGCATTAAACTCAAAAAGTTTTTCCGAATAAAGTTACCGACTCTTTAACTACTAATAACTAAATCTTTTAACTTAAACTATTTCTTAAATTTTGGCAAAAAAATATATGATTTAATTGGAAATTTTAGAACGCATTACTCATGGCGAACCAGCTGGTCGCCAAAGGCGGCTAGTTTAACAATAAAGTAAACTTCAGAACTCCGCTCATCCCTTAGTGAGATAAAATCGACGAAAAAAGGGATCTCAGGTTATGTAAACAACTAGTACATAATTTCGTTCATAATTTTTGTTTTTTATTTACTGAATCAGCAAATTTTTAGGTAAATAAACATTGTTCCAAAAATAATTTTCCAGTTTACAAAAGATAAAAAACCTGGAAAAATATTATTACCTCATGAGTTCATGGTTAAAAAAAAATTTTTTTTTATGATTGCTTGTCTTTTCATTTGAATAAATCTTTTGTACGAAAGGAAAAATTAAAAGCCCAAAGAGCATGTTTAAAAAAGCACGATGATAGATTGCAGGACAACTTCACGTATCTTCCGAATGTTATGCAGATGAGTAAATAATTTTCCAATTTTTTTTAGTCACGTAAAATAAGGATTTAAAAAAATAATTTTCAAGATCGGCATTAAAAACTTATTTTCGCAACATTATTGCATTAAAAACACAATTATCCGCATATTATTTAGAATATATGTAAAACGAATCTAAATGGCCTTGGAAACAGAATGGTAGAAATACGTGAATCATCTCAGACACGCAAATAAAATTTTTGAAAGAGCTTTGAATGCGCAACCTTGCTTAATTTCCTATTATTAAGAACATTGATTTTAACTGGAAAAATTAATAATCGTTTATTTCCTTAAAACCCTCAAAAGCTTTGAATTTTTAGAGAAATGAAGAAAAAATGTTATATTCATTAATTTATAACGGTTAATTTTTTTCCTTTTAAAATAAAGACTGTAAGATGCTATGGAAACTGACGAATCTTAGAACAATATATTTGACGTAAGTTTAATATGAATGACTTGATTATATATATTTGTTCTTGACTGCTTCATTGGTAAAGGTTACTTCTTTATTATTCATTGGTCAATTGTCTTCTTCATTTAAACTAAATCTTTTTGGCTGAAATAATTTTTCTTAGAATTACATTGTTGCTATTGCGATTTCGACAACCCTTCCCCCACCCACTAAACCAAATAATTTATTCGTGGAAAGTAAAACATGTAAAATATTTTTTAACTGAATTATGATATTTGCTTTGTCTCTGAGGAGCTTAAATTCACAACCGAAATTTTGCAATGTTTTTAAAAGAATATACTTTGAAATAAAAACTTTTCGTTCCAAAATAAGAATGGAAATTGACCAAAAATTGTAGTTACTATTTTTAAGTCATCGTGATAATGTATAGAAAATTTTCACTTCATTTAATTTTGAAATAAATAAATAAATAAAAACAATATTATTAAAATTTATTTCCTTAAGAATGCAGCTGTTTGTAGTTTCTAAGTATTTAAAGTATAGCTTTAATCATGTCTATACCTTCACAATAAACTTTTTTTTCTCTACATAAAGAATGTAATTCAAATAATTAAACATAGATGGCAGCTTGAGGCAGAAAATGACATGTTTGAAATTATTTGAACAATACAATAATACTTACGCACTAATTTTAAAACATTTTTTCTGTACTTATAATAAAGTTCAATGTGTATGTTGGCTTTCTATCAATATACACATATTTTTTCCTAATTTTAAATTAAAATTTATTAATTAAAGATTAAACGAAATTGTATTGTATTTTAGTTATAACTTCCAAAGGTATTACAGCAGAAAATTTATTTTTTTCTTTTTAAAATAAAAAAAATAATCTTTTCAGTGATGCTAATATTTAAAGGAAAAAATAAAATTTCTATTTTTAAGGAATTTAAAAAAAAGAATAATTCAGTTGTCTTTTTTACAATTACTTCAACATAATAAAAATAAAATTTACTCTGCACAAAGGGGAAAAAAACTTTTATCAACGCATCGCTTTCATAATATTAAAAATTGAAATTAAAAAAAAATTAACATTCCAAATTAAACATATAAAAATGTAATTTTTAGCACATGTTTGTATGAAATGAAATAAATAGGAACTATATTTTCTTATTTTGGAAAGTTATGTAAGGAAATGTTTTCTATGATCATTTATAACACCTGTATTATCAATTTTACATCGTTTGCTCTTTTAACAATATTTAGCAAATTATTCCTGACACGCAAGGATTTTGTACTCCAATCAACAATCACTAAAGCTGACCGATTTATGAACATTTCAATGTCATTATTCTATAAAAAGTATGATTTCACACAACTTCATCGACCATCTCAGATAAGCCTATTGTTCCTCAAAGTTTCTTAGGAGTGATTGGTCTAGACTCTGAAAGTTTGATTGTTCTGATATCGCAATATTTAAAAATTATTAAATCGGTCTTATTTGAAAGCAGAAGATCGACACATTTATTTATTTTCTAAAAAAGTTGGAGTGTCAAGTTTTATTTGCAGAATATGATTCTTTAGGATCAAAAGACCGTTTAAAATTTAAAATTCATATATTTAGAAATATATTTATAAATAGAAAAAAAGACGTTATTATTGACAACATTTATATCCTTTTAAATATAAAATTTGAAATTAAATTTTTCATTGAATCTGTAAAATCTTTGTTGAATGATTCCTTGTGATATTATAAATTATGAAAATTATTCTGTAGTTCACTTAGGACTTCAAGGCCGAATGAATCTGTTCCCAGCTCACATATCTTTTTTTAAAGACATACTTGAATTCGCTAAAAATTCTCTTTGCATTAATTACGATTTCATCATTCCTAATTTAATTTAAAATAGAATTATGCATATGTTAATAAAAAAATAGAGAGAGATGCGTAGTTCAAAGAACAAAACAGCTTAAGGCCTACATGATAGAATAAATAAATAATATGATTATCAAAAAATGGTTTAAAAATGTTTAAACATGTTATGAGAAAAAGTTGCATAAATAATAATTGAACATTTTCGCGAGCATTAGTATTGGTTGATTGGCCACAGGCTGCTAGTATTATAACAAGGAAACTGTGAGCGCAAACTAGAGAAATATTACTTTTATGCACATGTATTGTCAATAAACAATACATGTACAATCAATAAACATGTATTGTCGCACGTGGCATATTACTGTTTCCTACCCTATTTCATATATGGAGGAAAATCGAGTAATATAATTTATTCCCACAGCCACCCCCTTTATGACGAGAGTCTGATGTCATGTTTGCTCTCGTTCAGATTTTCGGTGCAACTTGGATTTGATGTCTCTTATAACTAGATAGCACAAATTAAATGAATTCGATTTAATCCTGATAACGAAGATATTGTTATATATCTTAGTTACGCATACATTACTGCTTCTTAACTATGTTTTTCATTATAATTTTCCATTTAATATCATTTAAAATAGCTTCCTGTTATTTAAATAAGCATTTTATTCTATCACAAATTTACAAAACATATCTTAATTTAAATCAAAATCGTGTCTATACATTCCTAACATATTTCTCCTAAATGTCTTGTTCGATTTTAACCAACTTTACATATTAATTCTTTATGGCAAGAGAAAAAATACATTTTTTTTCCAAAATACAAATATTATTTAATTAAAAATTACGATTTATAATCAGTACAAGCAATAGAAACCAAAACTATTCGAAGTACTTTTATAACGACGTAACACTTTCGTCACAGAGTTGGCGATGTTGCAAACCAATGATATTGTTCGATTTTTTCCATGCGTGAAATAGGGTAGGGAATGGGAATGTGCCTCCTGGTGATTATTGCCTTCTCGAAGCTACTGATTGTTTGTCAGAATAATCATAAGGGTTCAATCTGGAATTAAATAGGCAAATAATTAAACACCTTTTAGCAAGGCTAATAAAATATGATTAAACTATATCATCATAAAATAAATCATGTTTAAAGATTAAATTAAATAGTCAGTTTATTAGAAAAAAAATGAATAATGTCCACTTGCCATGCAGCCTTAAAATATTTGAATCCACCATTGCTTTATCTCACTGGTTAGCATTTAGTCTCAACTCAATTAATACAATAATGAAGTTTTGCTATGGCAATAAATCAATGGCAGATTTTTAAAGCGATTTTTACTTGAACTATTTCTTTCATGATTAGCTTATCACCATTTCCAGAATAATTTCTTCTGACAATGTAGTCATTCTCAATTCAAAGACGAACGCTAAGTAATCAGAGCTGGATTATTAAATAACCAAAATAGGTAACTACTTATGCTTTTTTGTTGAGTTTTTTTCGATGTAAATTAATTCTGCGCCTTAATTTAATTTAATTTTCATGAAATTGTTTCGCGACCTCTGTATTATAAAAATATTCCTATTACTGGATTGGGTAGACCGTGTAAGATGATGATATGCATATTAGCTACTAATTAAAATATTTAATTTAATGATAGATATTTTGTTTACTTCCTGCATTAATTTTGAGGCAAAACGCTTCTAATAATACAAAAATAAAAATATATATACATAAATAAATTTTAAATGTATGCACCACGGATAGTAGCATTTATATAATATCCATAATCCTAAATTGCATGATTTTTATATATTTAATACAGACTCATGCATATTTCTATAAACTGTGTAATGAATGCAGAAAAATTACTGAAAATATAAGCTTTTGTTTGAGTTAAAAACGAATAAGAAAAAATTATTTATCACTTAAAATTTCTTTTCAAAATAAACAAAAGTGAAATTTTTTTCATAAGTTAAAAATTTAGTAAGCTAGTTATTTTACTTTTGATATCTTGCTCTTTTTATTTATTTATTGAATTGAAAGAAATTTATATTATTAGATATAATACAAATAAATATTCATTGCACCTTGTGGAGTGAATTGCAATAAAATGTTGAAAGTTCTTGCTACTTTTTGTTATAAATAAATATAAGCTCACAAAATATTTACGTTAATGGAAGAGAGCGAATTTTGAAATTCCCCGAACTGAAAATGAGGAAATAAAACGGTCCTTTGTTAAATATTCAAAACTGCTTTAAAAGAGATTTCTGTGAAGCCAATATTAATTTTCAAAATAAAAATATGCCTATGCTGCATGAAGCTTGTACAATATACTGCGCCATTTTAATTTTACTAGACATTTCGTATTTTACAAAAGGAAAATGACGTGACCTATATATTATATGAAAGAGCATGCAATTAACTATTACTCAACTCGATTTTCGTATGTTTGTGATCCCAAGAAAATTGAATTTATTTCTACACTAGAGAAATTTAATTCTATGTAATTAAAAGCGATATGTTGAAATAGACCTCTGAGGATGTGACATTGACCACAGTCTCTTGCGACAGACTCAGTAATATAGATAATTAAAAATAAATAAATAATCAATAAATAGGCTTAAATCTGTATTAAAAATAGGGATTAATGTGTGTCAACTCGTATATGTATTAGCTTCTACAAGTAAGATTGTTTGATTTACAGATACTAAATTCGCTGCATACATACTTTTGAGAGTTAAAATATAAATTTTGAAGCGATATCTAATACTATAATACGAGGAATGGTTGCCAAGTCGAAAATCACCCCAGAATTAATAAACTCCAGTAAACTTGGGGGTCTGGGGTTTTTGGCCATGTGGAATCGATTGGCGCCGGTTTTGAAGCGCTACGGTCGAGAAGTTCGGAGTTAGAGATAGGATATTTTCAAACTTTATTAGTTCGCCATAATGGCTATTTAAATTTTCAAGCGGTAACGTGCTGCCATCTATAGTCAATATGGCGAAGTAATAAAGTTTTATGTTTATGCTGTTATAGGTTTATAATATGTTTCTTATGTATGTATATATGTTTGGTTTTTCTAAATAAATTTGTCAAAAATATTGAACTTCAACACACTTCAATCTTTACATTTACTTTACCTTTGTATAGAATAGTTCCCTTTCCAAACTCTAACTTTGTTTAGAATAGTTTATAATGGTGCACTTTAACCGGTTATCTTTTCACAAATTTTCTTATGGCATGTATTGTTTTGATAAATCACAATTGAAAATTTAAATCTTCGAGTTAGCTTCGATACCTGTTTTCTCCGAGTGGAGCTCGGTCACCCGCTGGTTTTAAAAATACCAATTAAAATTTTGATCTATTTGAAATTCAGCAAATTTTAGTTTTACCATCCAATAATTTCTGGAAATATTATTGCACAATAATTAATTTTAAGCATTTAAAAATCAAAAAAAAATTTTGATTATACTTATTAAAATTGCTCAAGTTTTTCTCACATTTTCGGCAATTTTTATATTAACTTCTAACAATAAATTACAGTGTTGTCCAAAAATCCAAATTATTTCCTTTGTTTCATAAACATTTGATCAGCTCTTATTGAATGCTAAAGAAAAAATCTTTCGTTTAATATTTACATAGTTAACAAGAAGATTGGAAAGATAAAGTGACCATTTCATAGAAATTAAGAAGACATAATATAGACATTGCATTTGTAATAGCGCATTGATGTCATGGGACTGGTTTTTGTTAGAAAGGTTCTTGAATAAAATGAACAAGTGTACTTAAAACTATTAAAATATACGATTTTAATACATATAACAAATTTTTGTTCAAAAACTCTTTGTTTACAGAATCATGGGCTTGAATTTATGTCTCAGAGATTTAATTGAAATTAAATACAGCTGCTGTCCTCGGAAAAACAGCTGGTCGGCAATGAGAGAAGTAATAAAATATAATTATAAAATATTTGGACACAGCTTTTTCTAATCATATTTAGATACAATGATTGCTAACAAAAATTGATTAAAAAATTCACTTTAACTTAATATATTACATGAACATCTGTAAAATAATTTTATGAATTTCCTTTCTTACTGTTCTATATATATATATATATATATATTCTGATAACAGGGGATAAGAAATTTTCTTTTTTTCTAATGATAATATATAAATAAATGTATTTAAAGCTATGATGGCTTATCTAGAAGACCAATCTACAGTAGACTGATAAAAAGAAGAGAAATAAAATCTATCGGTAGATGGCGGCACAAATCAAAAGTATTAAACGACTGACTCGCATGAGAAGCTTATAGTTGTTCGACGGCTGGATGGAACAGTAAATTTTTATGGCATTTATAGGAATCGGTAGTATTTTACTAAAAGAGCGCGTATGTCATAACTTCCATTTCACTTTTTTCTATTCATTTTCTTCCATTTCATTTTCTTTCATTCAGCATCCTATACATTTTTAGTATTTCTGAACATAAAAAAATGTAATACATAGTAGGCAGATTTTTTTAATTGTCATAATAAAATAATTAATAAAAAGTTGGCTTAAGAGAATAATTAGTATTAAACAAAAAAGTGGGTGGAATACATAAAATTTATTCTTTATGTTTCCCCCACCCATCTTTTTTTGTTGTTGTTGTTTGTTTCATACATTTCGTTGGATTTAGAGAAGAAAATTTATTCATCTCTATTCCACCAATTTATTCTTACAGAAGAATAAATGGGCGCTGTCTAAACATTAACAAAAGAATTTATTACTTTAGAGGAAATAAAGAAAAAGAAAATATGGAAACCAAAGCAAAAATAGTAAAAATTTATAGACGAATAAAATTATTAAATTTAATGGAGTATTAGTCAAATACAGCAATCATAAAATATTCTAATTTCCGTTGAATGTGCAAACATTTTCTTTTTTTAATATTTACTGCGACTTAATTAATATGATTCTGCATATGCACATGATATTAGCTGCAACATTCGATAAAGAAATCCATAAAAAATTATCTACCTGTGAGGAAAACCATCTGACCCAAAAGCATCAAATTTAACTCATAGTCATTTGTTGAGTAGTATATACTCAATATGCAAGGATGTTTCAAAGTTTGATTAAATTAAGTAATAAAATTAATCTGAATTGCAATTTTTTTTATCACTGACCTTGGAGCCTTTGATCAAGCAAAAACTATTTATACGCCCTTTTATAATTCGAAAGATAAACTATACAGTGATGGAAAATTTACTTTTCCATAATGATTTCCTAAAACGTTAATGAACTTTAAAAAATATTTTACAATATTTGAGAAAGAATATTGCAATTGTAACACATTTTGTGTGTAACTGTAATTGTTTTTATTACCTAATTCAAAGCAAATTTTAAAATTCGAATAAAAATAAATTAATCAAACCTCAAATATTGAAGCTTTTGTCTATAAATTCGGATCCCCTACACATTTATTAATTTTGTGTATCGCAATTTTTTCGAATTAAGACTTTTGATTAAAAATATATGTATTTTTTCATACTAAATTATATTGCTTTTTAAAAATTTCTTTTTAATGTTATTAATAAATTTTTATTATTAATGTTTTATATTTTAATATATTTTTTATTGAAAATTGCAATACATTTTATCAGATATACTACCAAATGATTCATCTTACTTTCAATAAAAATTAAATAAATTTCGGCTATCAATTGATAATTTAGCTCATTAGATATAAAATTATTGTATTTCCTACTGGAATAATTTACGACTTCACTGAACATCAGAATCTAGCATATCAAAAAGGTAGTGGAAATTTGATTTCTTTCTTATTATATATTCCATTATACTGCTTATATTGTGTTTTTTTATTCAATTCCATTTTTGCAGTTTCTCTAATATGTTACATCAGACAGAAAAGAACAAAACTTGTAAATCATAATCTAAATTTTATTGTTTGAAATACTTTAAATTTGGGCGATAAAAAAAATAAATAATTCATTATTCTTAAGGAAATGAAGTATTTCCATATCTTTAGGATCAATTACAATCTTGGTAATCATCTAATTTTAATTACTATATTTCGAAAAGTATATATGTACTCAAAAAAAGGAAATTTTCGATTTTACTAAATACGACAGCAGTAAGAGATTTTTTTATCGAATTCGGACAACTGATTATTGCCTCTTTCATTTATAAATTTCAATTATTTTCTTATTTATAGTATTTTTGTCAAATAAATTTAATTTGAAATTAATTAAGGAGGTTTGAAGATTTGAAAAAAATCATTTAGCTTTTGGGCTATTTTTCCAATTATCATGACCTATTCTTACTTTAGTTTATTCCGTTCGAAACTGACAAGAGCCAAATAGATTTTTTTTATTTATATTTTTACATGAGTTTACAAATATTTTACTTCAACAAAAGCCTGTGGTCTGTGTAGGTTATTGGACCTTAGAAAACCAAATCATACATACACTTACATTCATCTTTATTAGAGATATGATTACCATCTCAAATATGTTACTCAAGTATTAAAAGTTTAGAAATCATATATATTTACATGGGTAATTAAACATATAGAGAAAATATTGAAAGAGAAATAATTTCCATCTGGAAATATGAACTATTTTCACATGTTGAGAGAGTCTATTGAGAATATAATATTTATCCTTAATAGTGGTTTTTACTAATTTTTTTAATACTTTTAGTAGATAAATATAGTTGTTAAATATAATTTTCAATTTTTTTTCACAATAAATTTCATAGCAGTTTCTAGTTTTTGAAATTCCTTGTTTTTCAAATGGATATAGTAGATTCATCTACCTTCCTGCTGTAACATGCTGATCAGCAGCCATACGATAATCTCTTAAAGAATTTTGGAAAAGAAGCTTGTTAGCTGCGCATGCGCGAAGTAACTTTCTCGAGGGAGAATTATGTTAGACCCTTTATAAGGGTTTATTGTAGTGTTGTTCGTGTTGCGTCTTCAATGTTAAATATATGTTAAAATTGTGTAAACTAAATTATTTTCGGGAATGATCGCCTATTTACTGCGCCCAGTATATGTGGAATCTTTATCTTAAGAAAATGTTAAAATAAAACTATATAATCTGTGTTGCAGAATAATTCATCATGCACATTTAATCCAACAACAAATGCAGAATATTTATTATTAATTTTTGAGGGCAAACAAAATATTTTAAGCAGCAGATTGCTCAAAATATAAGAATGTTCTTGTATTTCCAGTCGGCAGACACAAAGTATTTAAAAGAAACTTTAAAATACATTCTTTCAGACCAAAAGATAATAACAAAACTCAGTTTTGGTCTGGAGAAATTTTCAAAGGAAAAGAGATTTGCACACAGACGCCGATTCAGCGCACTCGAGTGTAAGTGAAAAGTGAAAATAGTGTAAAACAAAAGAACCACTCAGATTTTCTACTTTCTTCAAACTCAAAACAGAATTTGTTTGGAGAAGAAAGGGAGAAAATTATCTTTTTCTCTTTTACTGGAATCTTTTATTTATTCTTATTTATAATCGAAATACAAATTAAAAGAAAAAATATTGAAATTCTGAATTATGACATTTTTTGAATAAATATAAAATTATAAATTAATTATTCGTTAAAATGGAAGCATTTCAAAATTAATTTTATTAATTTGAAAAAAAAATCTACGTAAAAAAGCATAATATTTTCTAAAAAAGAACTATTAGTCAAAACTTTTACATTAATTTGATGTTTATTTGTTCGATGAATCAGTTTATTGTTTAATACAATTTATATTGTTGTGTATTCCATAGCATGTAGTTTATCACTCATATTTTTATTGGATATTATTGAGTATCAAAAGTTAAACTTGTGTTAATAACTTCTAGTAATATAATGTTTTAAATTAGTAAGCCTGATTCTAACACATGCACCAGCACAATGATGTTTGAAGTGCAATGTTTATCTTCAATGAAGACATGAATGTTTTTAATTGCTCTTTATTTTATGAGCAGCTTATTAATATATGCTTATGAAAACTCTTAATACAGCTTATGTACACTCTATAATGCAATGTAAACAGAATTAAATTCACTCGTTCTGTTTTATTTCCCCACAATACTATAACTGTTGAAAAAAGTTACAAATTCGAGATTATGACAAATATCCAAATTTCAGACCACAAATTTCGAAAAAAAATTAGATTTTTGTCTATTTGGTAATCAGATGTGTGATGGGTTTCTACACCAAATTTATAGATTTTGAATGAAATTGACGCACAGAAATTTTCTTGTCTATCTGACAATAAAGTAATAATAAGTTAACAACAAAGCTTAGAAGTAGAATTTGAGTATGACCACGTTCATCATGAAATAAAGTGAAGTTAGAATTCGATATGTGTGTAAGAATTTGATGATTAGAGAAAAATTAATTATAATAATAATGAATTCATATATATTTATATATACATGCATGATAAATTCATATACGAAGGGGAATAAAAAGTAAAGGGACATTTGAAATATGTTGGATTTATCCTGATGATAGAAAATTCAAACGAACATTATATTTCTACATAACCAACAATGGGCATGTTACTTTTTCCAACGCTTCACAAGTTTTTTTTAAATGACCAATCAACCCAAAGAATGCTAAAGTAGAGGAGGGAGGGGTTAAAAATTTTATTCCATTTACTTCTCTATGGATTAAAAATAAAATGATCATTCAAATTAGGATAATTATGGCATCATCATAGCGAAGAGTTTTTTAAATAGCTGCAAAAGTTTAGGGGATAAAAAAGTCATTATATCTTTACCTTAACTTTGTCCAGTTTTTAAACTTATGACGAATTGCTAAAAATTTCCACTCGTTCTTTTTTTCTCTTTACATCCTTTTTATTTCCCCTCATAACTACAAATCTAATAAATTTAGAAAAGTACATGGAGGAGTGGAGATTTCTTTAATTTCATGGCAGATGGAATCCATCATCGTTTTCCTGCTTGCTGACAGGAAATATTTTCAAAAGATGGAATTTTCTAATCACTTTATTTCTTCCCTTCTATGAGGCGTTCAAATGTTTGGAATTTTCTGTCGTATGTTATCCGGTGCTAAAATACAAATTTAATCATTGCAGAATATAAATATTTGTTCATTAATTCATTTGATTAAAGTTTGAAACTGAAATAGTAGCTTTATCTGGTAGTACATTTGAGGAAGATTTGGTTTCGAGATGAAGGATTAATACAAATTATAAGAAAAAGAATATTAACAATATTTATCAGTATTTTTTTAGTACAATAATAAAGATGTGTTATTGCATATTTTAAAATTAGTTTTAATTAATACTTGTAATAGATTTTTCACTTACTTCCTTATGAATCATACTTTTGGAATTTTGTTTTTTATCTTTATTGTTAAAAATAAACTATTATTAATTTAATAGTAATAATTTCATATTCGTAAATTATTATTATTTAATCTATTCTTATAAAAATTTTTGATTACATAAATAAATAAAATATAAATAATAAAAATATCTAAATGAATTTTTATTTACATTAGGCTCTAAGTTTCTCGATTTTATTTTATTTATAATATCTTGTCCTGAATTAAAAACTGAAAAGAAGATAGCGAATTGAATGATAATAAATTTCAATAACACACAAATGGTGATACGTAGTAAGAAATTAAAAAAAAAAAATAGCTTTAAAACTTTTAACTTAAAAAAAAATTTAGCTTAAAGATAAATTTTGCGTTAAAATTTAAATTTATAATATTAAAGAATTGAAACTAAGAAGAAGAAATTAATTAAAATAACAGAATTTATACTTTTTAATATAATACAAAAAGGAAGATTTTAAAAGTAGATTTTGTCAAATTTATGAAAAACTTTTTTTTTCCCTTTCCACTTACGTTAGTTTCTTAAAAAAAATATCGAATTTAGGCTAATATTACATCTAGAAAGTGCGATTAATTAAGGATTTGAAACATTTAATTGCACTTTAAGAGAATTATGATATAATGAAATATGATAAAGAAAATGTAAATAATTTATATAATTAATATGATTATATTAAAAATTAATTTGTCTGTGTTATATAATTACTTGTCTAAAGAGAAATTGTCTTTAATAACCACTTATGTTTCTATAGGAGCAGATATTATTTTACACAGTCTATAATATAAGTAAGAATTAAAATGAGTTTTAACACTTTTTAAAAACCATCTTTATTAATATGTTTAATAAAAATATATATCAAATTATTTTTCATAACCAATTATATTTATTATTCTTTATATTATTTGTTACTTCTCATAATGTTTTTGTTACATTATATGTAACCATAAATATTTAAAATGCTAAATTAAAATGAATTTTTATATTATAGTCATGCTTATGAAATGCTTTGGAAAGTTAAAGTGTATATATTTCTCTGAGTTGCTATGTATCTTGACTACTTTCAAATAAAAATTCTGAACATGAAACGTCAAAAATGTACATATATATGTAATTCAAAAGGATTTTAATAACTCTAATTATTTAAATATTCGTTACAAATAATTTGAAAGTAATTCATTTACTACTTTTCATTTTGCATATTTTGGTGGTCAAACAGTCTATTAACATCGCAACAATCACAGATTTGAGAACTGATCTCACTGAAATAATGATATCAATATAACGTCAATAGTTTGGTAGAAATTTACTTTGACTTGGAAAAAGTTATGTAGTAAAGATTTCATTGTTTAAGTTACTGAGTTGAAACAGGCATTGATGTTTTCACCTGAATATGTTACAAAAAATGAAAGAAAGGATGAGTAGAAGTTGAAACGGATCTTTTCTTATAAATATATCAATATAAGTGCAAGAGCTTAATTTAAAAAGTTTTAAGTATTAAGGAGACCTATATAATGAGCTATTGAACCTTTTGATGCAAATTTTTTAAAAAAATAATACAAAGGCAAATTTGAAAGTTTTGAGCAATACTTTTGAAATCCAACTTATGCATCACATGAAATATTATTATATTTCCTGTGATGAATAAGCATATTGAATTTTAAAAAATCTTTAGGACGATATCCTAAAAAATCCTAAATATCCTAATATCCTAAATATCCTCTGAAAAATTCGAGTTTGCTGGAGAAAAAATCGTTTTAAAAATATCTATACGTGCTTTTTTATCGATCAGAATTAGCGAGCCGAAAAAGATTCTGAAAGTGATATTCTACGAGATCAGATGTTATGGTAAAAATCGAAATAACAAAGCAAAAAACAATACAAATAATTTTTTTAAATATATAAAAAGTCTTTGAAATTTATTTTTGGCAAAGAAAAAAGTTTAACTTTATAACGATTGATCCACGAAAATATTGATAATTAATAAAACTTATAAAAAATATTGGTAATTAACTCGCCGGTAAGTTACTTCTTCATGTTGAAATTAATCTTTAAATTCCTGAAATTAATTGGACTTTTAAAAAACCCAACAGTTTTAAAATCCTTTCAAATCATATAATGAAGTTTCAGGAACCGAGTTATTTTTTGTTTCTCTGATTCTGAAAACTAGATAAACAATTTTTATGAGCATTTTTCGAATTCCCTTTTTTTCAAAAACTAATTTAGATATCGATATTAATTTTTTATCATTGATATAACCCGCTCTCAATTTGAATTTCAAACATAATGCTTGTGTTTCTTACAGGTGAAAACTATTTTTACAAATTTATTGACAATTTCTTAAATAATTAGATAATTCTTAACCTAATTATGTTTAAATTTTATAATACCGATTATTTTCTGATTAAAAATGTTCCACTCAGATTAATATCTTTCTATTTACCCTTCTCAGCAATTTTTCCGGCCCATTCCAGGCATGAAAGTTCTACAATAATGGACAAGTTTGAAGTCGATTTGTGCTTCAAACATGGATTGTAAGAGAGGTAAAACAATTTATCAGAATGAATACCCTTGCTTACGTCTTCATTCCTCGTTTGAAGCAGAAACCTCGTCCCGAACGCCCATTAGTATGGAATTTGCACGGCTGAGTTAGGTCAGCTTAGTAGTGAGAGGGTTAAACACGCAAAAAAAATATTTTAATTGTCATATTTTATTTGGGAACAAATCCAGATACAATATAAGGTATCATTTTTGAATACTCAATTTTTAAAAAAGTGTTGTTATGTATGTTTTAAACGTTTTAATACTTGTCATGACAATTCAAATATATTAAAATATTTTCATAATTATGGCCATGTAAATTTTAATTTTAAATTTTCAACTGATGTGTTATGCTCGTAACAGTACAAATTATGATATTCATCTTAAAATATCCTTAAACTAAATAACTCCTTAAAATATCCTTTAAAATATTTCAAAACTGGATACTAATCTAATTAAATTAAACTTTGTTTCCGTTTCAGGATGTAGCGTCTTTCTACAGGACAGCTGAACTACAAGATTTGGATAGCCTATATCATATATTAATAAATGTAGGTAAATATTTCTTGTGACAGTTATACAGCACACCTTATTAACGATAATAATCTTTAAAACGACAAATTTTGAAAAAAAGTGTTGATTATTTTGTCTATATTTGAAAGCATAATTTATACTTATGAATATATTTACGGACAATTTCAAAATGTGGAGGAAATTAGACATGTCATATTTATGTCATCAGTGATAAAGTACTATTTATTTCAAAATATTTATGGCATACTATGCAAATGGATATTAAAAAAATACTCACATTTTTGTAATCTTTTTTATTGACGGTTAAGTTCAAGTTCAAGTTCAATGGTATGATTGTCGGAGCACCCGTCTTTTTGGCAAAAGACTATCTCCTTATTGAGGTGACTGTTTGAAGCTTTGCATTTAGTATTATATCATTATCTGTATATTTTACTGGGGGAGAGAAGGTTGAGAATTTTTGCAGAAGTATTTGGTGAAGCTAGGTTACTGATTGGTTGGCTGTCGTGGAAGAAATTAGAGGAGAATGTTTTTAGGACGTTTAATTTTTGGATCGGGATTGTACCTTGGGATATTTTGAATGGCTTGGTTGTCAATATTGTCAAGGTTTTTGAAAAAATTTTTGGCTAGCATCTGAATAAATTTTTTGAGTGAAGGGTAATTTAGAGCTTTCTGAATTTCACTATTAGAGAGGAATTTGGCTGCTTTACAGATGTGCTTAATTACTTGGTTTTGCTGCTGCTCAAGAATTTTGATGTTGCTTTTGGCTGCGTACCCCCAGACAGGGCAGGCGTATGTCAGTACAGGACGCAAATAGGCTGTGTAAATAAGTAACTTATTTTCCCTAAGCATTTTAGAGTTCCTTGAGATTAGGGGGAAAAATTTTCTAGTTAACTCTCGGAACTTATTTTTTATGTAAATGAAGTGGGGCCTCCAAGTGAGTTTCCTATCCAACATAACACCTAGGTATTTGCAGCTCTGAGACCACGGGATAAATTTACCATTGAGTTTAACCTGAGGATGACTAATTACTTTAGTGGATTTGTAAAACATTATGGCTTCTGTTTTGTCAACGTTAATAGCTACTTTCCATTTGCTGAACCATTCCTCTATTTTTTGAAGGTGTCTATTAATTGCAATTTGGATGTAATTAGCATTTTTGTTTTTAGCTAAGATAGCGGTATCGTCGGCGAAGATGCAGAGTAAGGTATTAAATTGCTTTGGTATATCATTTATAAAAATGGAAAAGAGGATTGGGCCAATTTTGGACCCTTGTGCAACACCAGCATGAATGATTTTTTCAGATGAAAGTTCATTTTTAACTCTGACTCTATATCTGCGGTTGTTGAGATAAGAAGAAATGATTTGGATAAGGTAATTAGGGACATTATATTTGATAAGTTTATAGATAAGTGCTTTTTGCCAAACGCGATCGAACGCTTTCTGAACATCAAGAAAGACAGCTGCTACTTTTTGTTTATTTAGGAAGGCGTCCTCAATGAACTCAGTGACCCTATATAGTTGATGGGTAGTAGATAATTTTTTCCTGAACCCAAATTGTTCAGCGATCAGTATATTATTTTCTTCGAGATGGTGGTTTAGTCTGCTAAGGATAATTTGTTCAGAGAGTTTACTTATAGATGGCAGAAGAGAAATAGGTCTGTAATTAACTGGGTTGGTTGGGTCTTTACCGGGTTTATGGATTGGGACAATAGTGGCAATTTTCCACCTATCTGGAAAGTATCCATAGAGGAGGATTTTATAGAAGAGAATTGTGATTTCAAAAATAATATTATCTGGGAGGTTTTTAAGCATTTTATTATTTATACCATCAATCCCAGGTGATTTATTTGGTCTTAATTTTTTGATAGTATCTTTGATTTCGCTCGGTAGCAGTGGGTTCTTCAGCTCAGAGAGAAGTTTATGATTGAATTTAAAATTATTTACAGTACTGCAGACAATGTTTTCATTATCATTTTATTGACGGTTACAACTGTCATTTGTTTTTATAAACGGGATAAATGTCTGACTGTTGTAAGCGTACTGATAGTGAATGTGATAAAGAAAGCGCGTGAATTGTATGTGTATGTATGCACAATGTGTGTTGATATTTGCAGTGACGCTAAACAGATTATATTGATTTAAACATATAAAATTCAATTAAGGTAAAAATTACAAGTTGAGAATGTGTACTCAGAAGTGATTTTTTAATATCAATAAATTAGAAGTCAAGCAGAAATTTTATTATTTTTTTTTGTTACAATTTTTCAAAATTTTATTATACAAATTTCATTTTTACACTGTTTTAAAATTTAAAAATATATTAAAATGATTTACAAAGTTATTAATATCACTTTAATTGTCTTCCAGTTTTTTTCCTAAATTTTTAGAACTAATAATTGTTTCTGCTTTTGCATGATTTTCAACAAACCATTCAAAGCTATAAGGAAACTCAAACCACTTTCATTGCTTCATTAAATATTTCGCATAACTTTTTTTTATCATTGATGAAAGCTTAGAAATAAAAACTATGTTAGTTATCAAAACAATTTATAGGTGGAATTCAAAAGTAATATTAACACAAAAAAGTACAATTTATAATTTAAAAAAACCCAAGGCATTTAATTCTTAGTGCCTCTACAATGTCGTGAGATCCTATTTTATTAGGCGCGTTCTTTCTTTAAGAAAATCATGAGTATCAAGTAACGCATAAGAAATTTATTTTGAATTAAGCGCAACCAATTCCCAGCAAATATAGAAGTCGCCAAAGGCGATTTGTTATTATTTAAGAATAATTTTAATGTATATAGAACTGTATATTCTATTAATTCATTACAGTTTTATAACGAAATAGTGTGTTAATTATTTTATTTCCAACATTTCAGCAATCCGAAACATCAGGAAATTCAACTCGATTAAATGTAATACGCTCCTTTTCTGCCGCTGCATATGCTTTAAATGTTGAAGTAATCTTAATTGAACCTTCAATTCTTTTTAATTTACTGTCGAACCAGCAACAGACATTTCTTTTGAAGAAACGATCTAACTCGACCGATTTCAGATATGTACCCGGCATTTTGACATTTGGATTTGTTGATAAGTATAGGAAGTACATCAAACAGGTAATGATACTTTTTTTGATCATTCCATTAAAAATTTAAATAATGTTTTCTTTTCGTCTAACGAAAGGCTTTGCTCTATATAAAAACCATTTTTACATTAAAAAAATTAAATACTAATACCGATGAAAAAAATATTCTTACCATTTTTTTACTTATAAAGATGAAGGGGTGTTTGTGTGTGTGACACTCTAAGGTCAGACCATTTGACTTAAAGCTTTTAAACTTGACATATATTTACATTAAAGGATACGAATGTGCATCTCAAAAGACCTTTTTTAAAAATGTTACTAAAATTTTAATTGAATAAAAATTGAGCAAAACTTTGGTGTAACTAAATTATAATATCTTAAAATATTAATGCACAAAAATATTTTTTAAATAATCTTAAAATTCAAAAAGTTTTCGATTATATCATTATTTAAACACATAAATTGAATTAATTTTCTAATTTTTTTAGGACTAAAAAAACAATTTAAGTATATTTTTCAACAATTTATATCACTCAAAATAAAATTAAAATTTAATTTGCATGTTACGGATGCATGGGAAAAATTAGATTTTATCAGTTTGTTGTCATGACGCTGACAAAAGTTGAAATTAAAAGATCAAGTTAACTCTTACTGCAAATTAAACATTGAAAATTCTTTAAACAAGTCTCAGTATGAAAAGAAATAAGAAAGAAACATGTTATTTTCTAGAAAAATATATGCAAAAAAAACCTTCTGTGAATATTCAAAATTTTTATTTTAATTACTCCTTAATTCTGCATGATGCTCATTCTAATCAGTCCCAATGCCTAATTTTTAAACAATTAAAACCAGGCATATACATGTAAACAAAAAATGGTTTAAAGGAAGTAAAATATATTATTTTATATAGGTGTATAATATCGAGTTATATATAGTTGCACGTATGCATAATTTATAAATATATGAATAATTCTTATTTCACCAACATATGTCTTTCACTATACTATTGATCAAGACTATTGACATTGTGGGTAGAATTGCATTTTAATGCATATTACGTAGTTTCTGAATAAAATTTGCATTTGTGTGATTCGAAGTTTAAGAACTGCATATGTTTAAATCCTTTCATGATTTCTTAAAATTCTTACCATGAGTTTTGGAACACTCTGGAAATACAAAGATGGATATATATTATCTAACTGCTTTTCGCAAGATACAACATCTTGGAATGCATTCAATTTCTTTTCAAGGGATCGAAAAAATTTGCTTTGCTATAGTTAAAACTTTCAGTTACAATCATTTCCTTTTTTTCATAGATTTAGAATACTGGAAATCTTGCAAGCAACTTTCCTCTAGTCTATTATACCATACCCAGAATTGATTTCTGCTAAGGGAAAAAGCAAGCCGAAAGTTCGTCATAAAACAAATAAAATATAACTTATTGGAGCTTTAGCAAATTCCCAAGTTTCTCTAAGCAACTTTTATAACAAGATTTTAAAAGATACTATATGTTTCGAACAGATTTAAGCAACATATTTCCTTTAATTTCTATTTTCTTTGTATAAAATTGATATTGATTTGTCGTCGATTTATATGTTTTCTTGGCAAGCTAGCTGCAAAAGAAAATTGAGAGTGATGTCATTTCATAATAATAGATTGAGGATCTGTTGGGAATATAAAGATGATTCTGTCCTACATTTCATCGATGATAATACACTTTGGGAATAGAAGATCGATTTACTTAAAATATTTCTCCTGGGAAGCTACATCTTTCTGCCAGAAGGGAAAAAATCCACTAAAAATGAGTGGTTGTAACAGATTCAATCCAGTTATCAAGCCAATTTTTGATATCTGTTTGAGGATTTTATTTCCTTTTCAAAAATATTGTTCTCGAGATGTAACAAATTGTAATTTAAAGGAGCATCATCTGGTGAATACAGCGGGTGGGATACACACGTACTTGTGAAGTAATTTAGAAGTTTTTTTTCTTCACTGCTCTGAAATTTTCTGGGATCGTTATTGTTTTGAAAAACGACCTTATCCTATTCCTTCTCTATTCTGGACGCGTCTGCTCAAACATTGCTTTCAACCTGATCAAATTTGCTTGTATCATTCAGCATTTACTACATCCAGTAATGCTACAAAACCTTCATCTTGAAAGTTTTCTTAGAAGCTTATTGACACATAATATGTTTCTAATACAGTTTATATCTATTCTTATTTTTCTAGTTCTAATGGGTATGCAACTAATATTTGGTCCCAGAAATTTTTTAATGTTTTTTTATGACAATACCTTTATACAAGTATAAATTTTGATATTTGAGTGACTTTGCATTTAAAAAATTGACAAATATAATAGTTTATTAATTTCCTATGCGGAATTATCAACTAATTTTTATAAAATATTATTTCTTAACGTTGAGTTAGAAAAGGGAATTTTCCATTTCAGAGAACTCTTGAGTTCATTTTATTGATTCAAATGAGTTAATATGTGAACTGAAGATAATTAAAATGAAGCTCTTGATATTTATTGATAAAAGTTGATACAAGCAACTGTCGACATGTGGCATTGCAATATATATTAAACATTTAATGTTAAATGAGGCAAAAAGAGCAACATTGAAATTGCCAACTATGTTCCCTTTCGTATTCTACAATGCTCTTAAATAGCAAAATTATATTTTTTATAAATCATCGGGGTAAGTCTGCCGAAAAATCAAAAGCATGGCGCCAAATGCTGTTCATCAAATCTGCACACATATGCTAGTCTTTGTCGATGGATTTATCATCCCTCAGGATAAATTCCAAATTAAAATCACAGGAAGTTATATCCAGTGAATACGAAATCAGGTTATTGAAAAATGCCGTGAGTCTATGAAAGGTTGTTTTAGGAATTGTTTTACAAGACAATCAATGTGAGATGCTCCATCCTGCATTAAAATGTTATCCTAAAGACATTCTAGGTTCTTGAAGTTGGGATATCACAGAAATTGCTCAATGTATTATGGTGTCATTATTCTACGAAAAAACAAGATTCTATCTGCAATTATCTCCTAAAAAGTACGGCTCAGTGATAAAAGTAACCCCAAAACTACACCATATTGTCTCGTTTTCGTGATACTAGGATTGTTTCTAGATAATGTGAAGGTTTTCTGCTTTCCAAACTCGACAATTAATTCTGTAATTCGTGTTAACTTGCCCATTGGAGCAGAACTGGCTTCGTGACTTTGTAGAATGTTTCATATTCAAATGATTCGAGCCACCATTCCAACAAAGAAATAAAATCTAGAAATTTTACATAATTCTAAATCTTTAGTAGTGAAAGGCTTGATTTTGTAGGAATGACAAACAAAATTTCTCGTAATACTTTCCGTACAATGACATTTTCGAATAAGCTAAGCAAGTAGCACATTCACACCGTCATATAGCTGACTCCAACGATCCTAGTATCGACACTAGAAGATGGAATTTATTTTTGTCTTCTACTAAGAAGAATGACAATTTCTGTATCATTTAGTACAGGACACATGAAACAAACATGGGGCTAGTTCTGCTGGATATAGTTGAACAATTTAATCAATAGGGCATTTTTCTGGGACGGAGGTCTGCCGTGCAGAGAAATAATTAATGAATACTTAGACCCGCCTGATTTTATGCATAAAGTATTGTTAATATCCATGCGCTGTAATGCCAATAATGATTCACATTTTCAATATAGGCAATCAGATTCTATTTGTATCGTAGCGCCATCTGTTTGTGAACTTCGGTACTATTTAAAAAATGACATATACGGGGTTTGAATTATTTATAATTTAAATTTTATCTCAATTGGACAAGTAAAACTTTTCTAGTGACCTGTGAAGAGGGAAAGTTGTTTGTTCTGTGCTTAGTGCCATTTAGAAGATTCAGAATTTTTTTTTAAGTTAACTTTATTTCAGAACAATTTCTTTTAAAGTCTAAGTAATAGTTAAACAGTGAATTGTTATTTCAAGATTAAAAATAAAAATAATCTTACTTGTTGTCACACAAATAAATGTGTTTTCAAAGAGTTTTATTATTAATTTTTAGTCGCATTGTATTTTCTAATTGTCGTATTATTATTTAGGGTCAGTGGCTGGTATTTTTGCATACAATTCATATACATTATAGTGATACACTATGATGGGAATAATTATGATAACCATTAGATCATAATGTATTAGCAACTGTATCTCTGATATAAAATGTAAAATATTTAAAAAACAGCTTTATTGTTTTAAGTGCTTGATTTAATGCTATCGTTTCTCCATTTTCAAGAACTATCATCACATAAAATTAAGCTTAATTTTCATCTCATTAATAACATTTATTTTCTTAGCTAATCATTAATTTATACTTATGTTCGTTAGTATAATTTATTTTTAGTAAATTTAAATAGACAAAAAAAGTTTCGGGGTGGTCAGTTACTAAAAATATATCTATGCATGCACACGTACATATTAATAATTTTAATCTACATAACCAGTTTTATTTCCAAATGTGCAAAAATAAAATATTTTTTACAAAATTCCCAGCTCAGCTCAGAATGTTATCTTTCCATTTCAAGTAACTATCAATTCATGCTGCTTCCAATTGATATTAAATTTCCGCTTGGAAAAAAAGATCCAATTATTTGAACGAAAATGTTATCTTTTCATTCGTTGAAATGTGTTTAGTGAACGCTTTAATAATTTCAAAATGACTTTTTTCTTTTTCGGTTAATATATTCATATTATATAAAAGAGAATTACTGCATTTTTTCTAACATAGAAACAAAATATACACTCATAATAATCATATATGTTTAAAATACATATTGTAGATAATTTTAATAGGATGATGTAAATTTATCTAATAATGAATTGAAGATGCAGAAAAATAGTAGACGGCTATTCCCTCCAATTTATGAGGCAGAAAAATAATAATGTTGAATTATCTAAATAGGTGTATTTATTTTCTAACCTACTCTTCACCAGATAGCATCCAGGATATGGATGTGTGAAAATTCTTCTCGATGATTAAATCTCACTTCTCTGGTGGGTAAAACAATGTTTTCGGATATAAATACATCCATTTCAAAGACAGCTGCACCCTCCAACGGAAAGAGTAAAACAGTAATCGGGAATGCCCTGAAAGCTCAAATTTTCATATCGCCTCCGGCCTACTGTCACAACGATCATTCATTTACTCTGGATGCTTAAGCAGGGTCGGTTAAATTTCATACTAAAATTTCCCCTTTAATATTCATACAACAGCTAACATTTAAAATATATAAGAAGAATGTAACTTTTAAAAACAAAATCTTGATGATTAGAATTTAAGGTTCCTTCACAAGTATGTGTATACCAGATTCTCCGAAACACTTAGAAAGAAAAATATAATTATATTATTGTTCGTAATAGAATCATATTTAAAGAAATTCTCATAATAATTTTATACTCAAAGCTATTGTAAATATAATAAAAAATTATGATCAATGTTATCAGTACTGTATTGTCTTCTGCTAGTATTATAATAGTAAATATTTTCAGATTAAATCGTTATCCAAATAATTTATGCTTCCCATTTGCATACAAAACTATGGTAAATTTAGTATTATCGACCCGAATTTATAGTAATTTTATATTTATGTCCAATAAATAGGTTTTTGCTGTATGGAAATGCTATTCACTGAAGGAAAAAAAATAATTTCTTGGAATTAAGCTAGAAATAACAATTGTCTTTTATTCACAAAATTCCTTTTGTTGAAAAAATATAACCATTAGTTTTTATATTGAGATTTCATAGTTTATTTGTTTCAAAGAAGCATTTTGTTTATGTGGATGCAGTTGTTGCAGACTTTAATTGCTCGTATATTTTTATTTTATATTAAAAAATACATGTAAGCACATAAACTCTAAACATTGCACCACATTTTTGGAAAGGAAAAAAGGCATTGACTGGATAAAAATCTTCATCGAGCATATTGATGTAAAAGCATCGAAACAACAACTTAATATTTAAATGTATTATTGATAACATTTCTTCATTATTACTTTTTTTCAGAGCAAAAATGTTGATGTAGAGGTACGAGACTCTATATAACTTCACTTTCAGATATATCAAAATAATAGACGAATTTCAGGAACAGTTTAATTACTTTCTAAGCTCCACATTTTACAATAGAAAACAAGTAAAAGCACATAAATACAGGAAACTCATTAAAATACCATCTAAAAATGACATCCAAGAAGGATCGGGGGAAATATTATTTGATGTTAATAAGGCAACGCCACTGTCTTATCAGAAGAGCAGGTAATAGAGTATTATAATCGCTACATTGATAAAAAGAGATAATTTCTCATAAAAAATTAAAGTATAATGTTGAGAAAAAATATCGAATATCGTGAATGAAAAGTAAAAGATACGAATAATAGCTGTAAATGTATTTCCATCCTTTTAACTGAAACTAAAATATAAATTTTCCGGCTAATAATTCTCTAAATGCCAACAGATAACAGACAACCATTGGGAATGTAGTCAGAGTTGCATTAAACCACTTTTAGTATAAATCCAAAGTAATCTGGAATTTTATTTGGAATAAGGAATAACATTAGGGGAAGAATAGATTTTGAAACTTGGTGCGTAAACAAAGAAATTTCTCTCTGGATCAGCTTGTCGGTGTTTGGAACCAAAAAAATACTGCGGTAATGGTTATCCTTCAGACCTATTTTCTGAAATGGAAGATACAAAAAGAAATTCTTATAAAAGGAAAAGTCAACCTTTCATGAAATGAATTTGTGCCATGTAATAAAGAATATATTTTGTACAACATTATATTTTATTTGCAATTTTTATTCAGTTTACTCAGATTTTAGAAGTAATTGGAGCTGTTTTCGTAATTTTTTAAAATTATTTTTCGTTTTGATGATAAAAATATTTCAGTGTCATTAATTATTTATTTTAAAGGATGTAATGTCCCCAAAAATGAATTAAAGTTTGATTTCTTATATTTAAAAATTATTGGTGCTTTTGAATACAATTAATTAAATGTCCATTGCATAAATACATTATTTTCTGCAACTATTCTTACATGGTCATATAAAAGGTAAATTTTAGTTGCAACTTTTTAACATTTTTCATTCGTTATGTAGTTTTCTTCTTGTTTCATCAAAATGCAGATCATCAGTCTTAATTCCAAAATTGATTTAAATTTATCCCTCCCTTTTCCTACTATGTAGAACAAAATATATTATGTATATAAAAGAAAATGAATGAGTTTGATTTTTATAAAACACAATGTACAAAACTTGTTTTAGATAATACATTTTTTCCTTACTACTCTTTTTAAAATTAAATCAATTTAGATGTATTGTTGCTGGAACTTCCAAACTTTATCATGTCTAAAAAATATGAGTAGAATTTCAAAATATAAAACGCTCATGCTTATAAGTTAGCATAATATAAATTGTTAATTGATCTCTTTTGGTTTTAAGTGAATGATACATTTCATTCTCATTTTTACAAACTGATTAAATGGCCAATCGATGAGTTATATAGAATTTATGTTTGATGAATAATCTTAATGTTGGTTTTAGATCTTTATTCAGTGATGTATTTTTCTTTAGTCATGCCTGTATTAATACAATATGGACATGAAGTAGCGATTTAGTCAATTTTCCATAATACATCAACTGTCAGTTTTGTGAGTGGATTGGCATCAATGGAAAATTAAGGGTATTGGTGTCTTCAGGGATTCATAAAGAAACCAACTTCTATTCAATATTAATAATTAGCATGAGTTTTCAGAAAATTATTTTCCTATCCAATTGTTTCTGTTAAACATTTCTCTCTCTCTCTCTTTCTTCTCTCTGTAAATACATAAATTTTATTTCATACCGAAATCCTTGGCAAAAGATACGTTTCCAGTCACTTCATTGTAGCTAATAATTTTGAGATTTTATCATATATTTGATGTAATGAACTCCTCTTAACGTTACATAACAAAAGCCTTCATTACTATTATGAAATAATTAAGATTTTTTTAATGAAGGTTGTAGCTAAAACAGATTTGCAAAAAAACACTTTTATGCAATGAAATGTACTTCCTTTAATCAGTTATTTAACAAAGAAATGGGAAATAAATCATTTTTTTCGACTGGTTTAACTTATATTTAACTGTATGGAACGAAACTGCAATATTATGTTTGATAAAAAACGCAAGGACCCTGCAGAGGTTGTTTTTTTTCAAATTTAAACCTAAATTTTCAAATGTTTAAAATGCAAAATGTCTAAATCACATAGTTACATAATGGTAAAAAATGCCATTTTTGAGAAATCAAGCTATGAGCATCTGGATCAGTTCAGTTCAGTTCAGTTATATTAACGTCCCGTTTAAAGCAACACGAGGGCTATTTTGGGACGGACCTCGTAATTTTGAACCACGGTCAGATGACGAGGACGACAACTGAAGTGGCACCCCCCTCTCCACACCACACCAGCGGGAGGACTTTGGCCTGACAGATTTAACGTGCAAGAGACCCCCTCACACGACGGATCTTCGGTGGAATCGAGTCTCGAACCTGAAACCCTCCGGTTCCGAAGCCGAGACCTTACCACCAGGCCACCGCGGCCCCATGAGCATCTGGAAATCTTTCATAGTGAGTTATTACTATTTGTATACTTAAGGGTGTTCTGAATTTATGCGATTAAACACAATGGGATTACCTTTGAGCTTAAAAAAAAAAAAAATAGATAATCTTTTTTACATACGTATATGTACCCTATAGATTTAAAATTTAGTTTTCTAAATAGAAGTTTTAAATAAATTATCTTTCTCCAACTGAGACAAATAATTATGGACTAAACGAACGATAGAATTTTTCTTTTTCCTTTTATTCCCTAGAGAATTCGGAGGTGTTAACTTCACTTTGCTATATTGTATGAAACGAAATATTCAGTCTGATTAATTTTGAAGATCCGTCGGTTCATTTATTAGTACTAGATGCCTCAGGGAACCATTTGAGAATCATTCATTTTCGTTTTCCCGCTTGATTATTTTTATCGATTTTTGAGTTTCCGTCTTCTTGCAAAAGTAAGAAAAAAGAACCGAATATCATCGACTCAGTCGCATGAGAAAGACATTGTTTCTTCTTTCCGTTCATAAATGTAAAATAGATGAAACGGAAGAAAAATATTTAATTTAGAACGAAAATGATTATTTAAGTTTCAAATTAATTAATTTAAATCGAGATTTGAATAAACGAGAATAAAATAAAATATTTTAAATCGATACAGGGTCATATTCGAATCTTTTTAAATTTGGAAACATTAGTTGTGAAAAAGATCTGCAACGAATCTTTGATATTTCTTCGGAAGAGAGTGGACTTTTAATGGATATTAAGCCAATGCCTTCGAGCTAAATGGAAAATTTGGCCATTTGGAGATGAATATCGATTTTCGCGATGAAAATAGGGGTTCGAAAAAATACACGAATTTTGGCGATCGCTGTTAGAAGCAGATATTATTTTAGAAAATTATTTGTCCTATCACTGAACTCAATCAAGAAATGAAGCAATATCTTCTTGAAACTCTCTTTATGGAGTGTTATTCACTTAGTGAGATCCCTCATACATACTTTTGGGCTGGGATTTCTCTTTCGGCAAGGCAGTGCTTTGATACTTATTTTTCCTGTTTTTTTGTTGAATGTGGTATCATAATCTGTCGCAGTACCTGTACCTGATTTCTTAGTACACACAGTATGTAATGGTTTTGTAATTACACGCTTTTGAATTTTTGGATAGTAAATATACATTTATGAATTAAAAATAATGAATGAGTCGAACACTTTAATAAAATAAGTAACTTTTACAAAGATTTTCGACCTGTTTACTCACTTCCATAAACTCATACTCAATATTTGAAGAAATAAAAGTCAGAAGAATTGTTATTCATTGCATTAAATTTTATATTATTTCGAAGAAATTACAAGAGAATTCTCATATCAGTTTCTTTTAGTCAGGAACTAATAAGAATTTTCTTACTAGTTTCTTTGCTTTCAGTTCTAGTGAAGAATGTAAGTAACAATGAAAAATTGCTAATTGAAGTGTATTGAGTGCTATAAAAATAGCTCTTTTAGGACGCTATTTTTATAGCATTAATTTGGCGTAATTTACTTTAAACAAAAATAACTGGGATTTTGTATTATTTGAGATATTAAATAAGAAAATATGATTTTAGAAAGTCAAGTTTATGAAATTCTGAAACGTCATACATAAAAAGAAAAGATTACAGATATTCAAATTTTGGAAAGACACTGGGAGAAAAATAATAAAAGAATGTAGTCTGAGCTTCTACTTGATGTTTACTTACCTCTCATCGATCTAAAACATTATTTTTTTCTTTCAAATTTTTCCTTTTAATTTTGATAAAAGAATTTTATTCTTAGAAAAGTCGAAAAAAAGAAAAAAAAGGGGGAGAGGGATGGGGAACTTTCTATCATATGAAACATTTTTTTTTTGCATTCAATGAGTAGCAGGCGCAGATGGTTTTAACAGCTATTTCTTTAACTTTGCGTCTACCAACTTTTCAGCGCCTTTTAAATTTAGAATTCCAATAATGATCAATATGAGACCTTTTCACTTGCAAATTTATCATAAAAAAGAAGGGAATTTCGAAATTTTAGAAGTTTAAGAATGGGGAAATACAAGCTGTTACACTCGAATCTATTATAAGGGACTGCATTGTCAGTTATTAACAATTTATTGATGATCGATTATAGGGATTCTGATGCTCAGATGGGTTTGACGTTGTTAATGTATTATCGAATTTACCTTAGTTTTGCTACTATAAGAGATTGTCGGATAAAGTGAAGTAACTTAAAACTGCTGGCCCTTCTTAGTCACTTTTTTGTTAATCTGAATAGAAAAACGACTTAATATTCCTTTCCAATTGGGAAATATGAATGTTTCCTTTATTAGCCTTAAAGTGAAGATTCTTCGATAGATTATAGTTTCTTGCATTTTTTCATGAATCTATTTGCAAGGAATGTATCTATTAGGAGATTCGGTAATTCTCAGCTGTAGAAAGATAAATAATTATACTGGGTAATTTTCAGCTATAAAAATATTAATATGCATATTGTTCATTTTTTATGCTCTACTTTTTACATATGGATAAATTGTATGACTTCATTTATTATACTATGAAAAATAATTTGAATCAAACGTTGGAACAAACGAAAGTTATATCTAAAACATTTCTCTCCACGCAAAGCACTTTCCTCCCTAAATTTTAAGATTTTTAAGGCTTCTAGCTGAACATATTATTGCAGATTGACGAGTAACTGAAAGAATTAAATATTTAAATACGCTGTTACTATTTTAATTCTTCTGCCATACCCTTTTTTTCATCGCCATGAATATAGAAATCAGCTGTTCTATATTATAACTTAGCATTTTTTTAAAGCTTTAATTAATATTTTCTACAAAGCATTTAATATTAAAAAAAAGTGTAAACTCATTTGTCTTGAAATTTTTGTTTTATATGGCTGAACTTAAAATTATATTATTTTCGGATTTCATGCAACCTATTTTCAGATAGCATGGAAAGCTGTATTGAAGATCTGAACAACCACAATAGTTATATGATTATCAAGAAGAAAGAAACATGTAAAATTTACATTGATTGATTACTTATTAATTCTTCTTTGATGTTCAATTTGACACCATAAAGGAACTTCGCACTCTATTTGCAAGGATGCAAAAAATGCATTGTATTTGGAATGACCAGATCTTATTTGTTCATTGGTTTCAATTCCAAGCAGAAATTTATGCTGAACAACTTTTGTTTTTCTGCTTTTAAAGTTATATTTACTATAACATTGCAAGCATCTTATTAAACTAATTTCATTTCATCCTCTATTTAGCAAAAGAAAATGGAAATAAGTTTTTAAAACTGTAATATAATCTATTTATTATTATGCATTAAATAAACATTTTGCCTTCTTGTCATATAATCAATAATTCATATTTACCCCTATATGCCATCACAGTAAGTGATTTCTACAAAAAAGTTTTCTTTACAGCCTGAATTTGCGTTCGAGATGTACCATAAGGGATTCAACTTCATTGAAGAATTTAATATATGTCACCATGCCTCTTTACCGAAATTCGGCAGCTCCGGTCATTACTTTTTCATGACTTATGGATGGATAATTCATTTGGTGGAATTCGCAAGAAAATCGAATTACTTATGGCACTCAGCTTTGCGAGCGAATAATTGCTCCTCTCTTCCCAACCGAGAAGATCTTCATTTCGCCTCACATGATGGAATATACGAGAAGTAAGCTTTGGTACATATATATTATTTTCTGAAAATACTTCATACTGATCCCTTCTTTATAATCAATATATATATGTTCGTGTGTCTCTTTCCTTTCAATGTAAAATAATTGTGAGTATGAAGCTTTTCAGAAAAATAAGAAATCAAATTTTTTAATTAACCGAATCTTATTTAGTAAGGACAAGTAATAAGTATTCAAAGTTTTATCGTAATTGGATGTATGGTATGACCGTATAAGAGACAAACAGATAAATATTCATTTTTATCCATATAGATTACATAATGTTACTATACCCTAAAACCATCCCGTTAGGGCAAGTAATAAATATTCAAAGTTTTATTGCAATTGGGTGAGCGGTACGGCCGCGCATGAGAGACATACAGAGAAGCATTCATTTTTATTTATATAGATATCAGAAATAGAATCCATTTAGATATTGTAATATGAAGCTGCATTTGCATTATTTTTAATTTTATTAAGAACATCATTTTCTAAGGTAGGAATAATTTGATCTTGTAATATATGAACTTAATCAGTGGCCATTTAGTTCCTAGAATTTTTTATTATGTTTATATGATCTATAAGCACAGAGTCGTATTTACTTAGTAATTCGATTACACTTCAAAAATTTTCGTTATTAGGTGTTTCTGTTATTGTCTGGGTTCCACGAAGTGGAAGTTTATTACAAGCTAAAAATTCAATCATTGCAATTCTTTGAAATAGTAATTTAAGTCATACCATTTCCTTATATTAATTTAGATTTGTTATGTCAATAGTCGAATATAAATTTAGTTCTTATAGTAATTATTTCCAAAGTGGGCTTTGTTAAGGGTTGATCGCTTGATTTATCGTCGTTTTTCTTTTTGTTTGAACAAATTAATCTAAACAAACATGCACAGATGTACACATAAAAACTATAACATTAGATATAGACAAAAGTAAAAGAAAAAAAGTAGTGGACTTGTAAAGCTGATGATTTTCAAGCCCATTTGAACCTGCTTCAGCCTCGACTTCTGGGCGCCGGGCATGCTGCTGAACCTAAATTTAATAAATTTCACTTTTCCCGATTTTTTATTGATATTAATGCGATCTTTGCCTAATAAAGGTGACAGCAGATGCTAAGTCAACCACATAAAAACAAGCTTGTAGACTTTAAGTTTGTTCTAGATTTATATTTATTATTGCTCAAAACAATATTTTAATTCTGAAACACTGTGAGTACCGCATGGCCCGGGTGCATAGCACCGCCCTACCCCCCAGATGGTAGGCCCTATTTAGAGCCGTAAACCCTCCTAATAGCACCTAATGTATTGTTACGACATTTCTCAATATGGTCAGATATTATAATATTCTTAATATCGAACAACATCGTGAAAATATCATACAATAGTATATATTAATAGAGGTATGGTAGGGGGCAATCAAAATAAAAGAGAAATGATTGGAAAGAAGCAAAAAAAGGTCAGCTTTACATGAAACATTTAAGCAGATAGGTGATCAATTGAATCTCAAAAACATCACTTAAAGCAAAATTCTTTTTGCCAAACTTATGATATTTCAAAAAGTGATTAAAAATAACAATTGATAAAGCATCTTTTCTGATTTACATTTTTTTTTCACTTTGTTTATTGTAATTATTGTTTTCTTCTGCAACAAAAATCATTTCAGTTTTGCTGGTGTTATAATAAATCAGGAAAGTAAAATAACTTTACCGTCTAAACCTCTGAGATTCCTGCACGAGATGAAAACATCTAAATTTCTGAGTTGTCGTGCTCTCCTTAAGCAAAAAGGAAAGCATCCTGAAGAGTCGAAAGTTGGCAATATCATAAGAGAAATGAAGGCTATTCTTCAACCCCATTTTTATGATTTCTGGTTAACAAGTGGTACTCTTCTAGGTAAGTATAATATGCTATTCTGATAAAATTAATTATTCCGTTTCATTTAAAGCTGCTTTTGGGAATAAAGGTCTTTATACAATTTAGGTTTCTTTAAATTTTAGTAGTATAAAAAATCAAAACTGAGTTAATATAAACCTCACTTATGGGAAATATGCAAAATGTTGGGTATTAATGAGAACTGAGTTTTCTCTTATACATTTCTAATTGGATCCAGATGAATTATCATGAAACGCATCACAATATGTATTTAATGTAAATTTGAAATTAATTATTTTTGTTTCAGTTATTAAGACTTAACTGATTTTCCGTTTATCCTTCATTCTTGGATAAGGATATTTTTTTAAAATTAAGAATTTATCGCCACAAAGAAATTACTTTATATTTAATTTTCAAGCCATTTCTTTTTTATCTTCTCTTATAATGTCATTTGATAATAATGATATTTTTATAATAGAAGTTTTTTCTGTCTATGAATTCTTACTGTTAGAATAACATCTGCCACATACTAACGATTTGTTTTTCGATAAATTCGAATTTTTAAAAATAAATGCAAATATCTTTTTAAGTTTTTTATTAACCTTTAGACTGCGGCTACCCAAACTCGGAAAAGTTCCTTTGAATACGGCGTTTAGTGTTAGAAACTACAAGTTGCTTTCCCCTTCTTTTAAGGGTGGTTGTTGAAGATAAGCTCTTCGATTTCAACCACCAAGTAGAGTTAATTGGTCATCTGTCCGTTCCGTAGTAAGCGGGTTGCCTTTTTTTGCGGTTTCGACTCTGCCGAACTCTAGAGTAGGCTTTTAATCGCAGTTTTATTTTTTTCTCACTCAAAATTATTTCATCAATTCTGTTGTAAAAAATATTGCATTAAATATTATGAAGTAAACAAATTGCAAACACGATATATGCTAAATAGTTTAGTACATTGAACAAAAAATTTTCAATTGTACTTAAAATTAAATCCATTTCTCAAGCTTTACTGGAGCTGCGAATTAAACTGACATTGCTTGATTGATAATGTTTTTTATAATAATATATTATTCCCATAGTAATCGAAAGTAATTTTTATTCCCGACATAGTTCAAACCGTTTGTAATGTAATTTACTAGTAGCATTTTTCCATTATATTGCCGATGCTTAAAATTTAAATTGAAAACATTTTTTGCTGAGAAATTTAATTTCTGATTGCAGAGTAGTATTTTTTTAAAAAAACATGTTCAGTTTTGTAGACACTCAGTAGCTTAATTATATATAAAAAAATTGTCTGCACAAAATTTACTGATAAGTAAGTAATCAGCAGATTTAAGACAATCAATATAACCAACAATAAAGTAAGACTTGAAATGAATTCGATACATAAGATATGATTCATAAATTAAAAAGTTTATAAATTAAATTAAATTATTAAGTTCTATTATTTCATATTAAAAGTTTTTAACTTTATTTTTGAAGCTCTTTTTTCTGTATAACATTCTCGATTATCAGCATTCATTATTCAATACTAGTATTTTTACTAAAAAATGATTTAGATTATCTTTGAGAAATACTTAGAATTAAATATAGAGTTCCTGACTTTTTAATGCAATTTTGTTTTATTTCAAAGCAAATATTTCCGGAATAATTTAAGATTTCAATTATTTTTCAGTGGACTGAAACAAAGCTATAAGATTTTAATATTTCTTTTCTGTTACTTGAATGCATGGAGAAACTAATTATTATTTTGATAGATTTTATGAATCTCCTTCATTATTTTAAAACTTTCTAACGTTTACAGAATTATGAAATATTAAATCCATCGTTTTCATAAATAATTACAAATAATGATGAAGCCATGAGTTTAATTAAACATCATAACCAAAATATATTTCTAGCAGAAATATATCGAGTTCAAGTATGAAAATTTAAAACTGAAAAAAAAAAATGTAGGTATCATTTCGTCTTGGGCACCGATTACCTTCATTATACCATAGCATAATACGAAACATCAAATAATCTTGGTTCAAATATTTATCATTCGATTAGATGGACTCAACTATAAACATATATTAATATAAAGCTGTAAATTTTTTGAATAAAATTTTTTAGTTGTTAAGCATTGTTTTGTTTAGTGACAAAGGAAGTCTTTTTAACCAATTCTTGTTTGAGATTTAAAACATTTTATTTCATTTTTATCAGTTAAAAGAAAGAATTGTTTTATTTCCAAAAACATAATTTTTGCTGTAATTGCAATTAATAATTCATATAATTTTTAGGATTAAAGTGGCTTTAACTTTCTAAACTTTTTTTTTTATCAAAATATATTTTTTGACAAATATTTTTCTCAAAGGAGTGCCTTCAGTTTCTTTATTTCATTTTTATTTTGAAGGAATGAAGTAATGATTTTTAAATGAAGGAACGAAGGTAAAGAACAATGTTTTCAATCAAGTACTAGTCAAAAATGAAATTATGCTATCTCATTCTGTACTCACTCAACTAGGAAGTTTAAAAGGGAATGTCGCCAAAACACGGTCAAAAGTTCCATTGTCGCCAACAGTGATTACAATAGTCATTCCCGACCCTAAGGGGCGCGACACAATACGGAGGGAGTTTTATCAGACAATTACGGCTCAGCTGGAAAGCTGAAGTGGGGAAAGGAAATCCAAACTCGTTCCTGGTACAGCAGTTGTACCGAGCCGTACGGAAAGGTAAAAAAAAATATGGTACAACTGTTGTACCAGCCGTAAGCTAAAGGTTAATTATGATTATCCTCTATGTTATAAATATTTCCATGAACTTCTAAAAATTTATTTCAACCAAAAGTTTAAGAAAACAAGTTAAAGTTCAACAAAAATATTTTCTAAATTTATTTATGGTTGTTTCAAAATTTATTCCTAATCCAATTAACTCACATACTATTTGACTGTTAATTTTATACGACATTTAAATACCTAAAGGCTTTTAGATTAAAGAATTTCTTTCATATTAATCCAATAATCTTTCCCCTCTCCTTCCATTCTATTTCGGCAACATGTTTAGAAGCATGTTTTAGATAGCAAAATCAATGACTGAAACCAATAAAATTTATGTTTCGTATTTTTTTATGTCAAAATAAAGTGTAACTAAACTAACAATAAGAGAGTTTTTCTTCAATAACATCCATTGTACAACGATTGAAAGTCTTTGAAATTCTAGCATGTTAACTTTGTTTCCTATCATCGACGTAATTGCAACATTTAATGAAACTAGATGTAGCGAAATTGAAATTTTCAAGATTGCCAAATAAATGCCATCGGCAGTATCTTTCATTAGGGTATTTACATTCTAAACTCGGACGTCTGAAAATCTTCTTGGTGATGTCTAAAACATTCAAAGTACAGAATTGTGTATTTTCCCCTGAGCGATATCCTTCGTATTTTTTTAGTTCCTTTGACTTCCTTCTATTCTTTCAATGGTTTGCTGAAATTTAGTTTTATGTTCTTTCTATTAAATTACGCTGTTTTTATGACTTATGTAGCACTGGTTTATATCACTTTTGTGTAAGAAATAAATATTGGCTTGGCACGTCATGCCGTTTCATTTATTAAACCTACTTGCCCTAATGCCGGAATAGGGTTGGCATAGGGTTAGCGTGTCTTTCCTGCAATCGGGGCTTTCCGAGTTCGAGTTCCGATTCGGGCATGTTGGTTATTCTGCGTTCTATATGTGAAATTATGAATTCCATCCTGTAATAAGAGACTGTGCAAGCTAATGTGTTTGTGTTTCAGCTTCATTTGAGCTAGAAGTCAGACTTCTGTCTTCGGGTGCTCCGGAGTCTTTACTCTCAGAAGCTACTGCACACCTTTACGTGGTAACACTGACACGACATCCTCATCATCCACTCTAATGTATGCGTTGAACCATTTTACTAACTTTTATGGTGAAATGTTGATGAAAATTACTGACGTGTAAAAGGCAATGCAATTGGATTGGTTTCTTCCTTCATTTTTGCCTTTTTTCTTAGGAAATTCAAAGTCTAAATTTTGGAAGTATTTCTCTTAAACGAAATGTGTTGCGAATGACTTCATTACAATTTTTAGATCAAAGATTTGCAGGCTTTTTAAAACTTGAAACGATGATACAAGTAGATGTAAAAAATAGTAATAAATTAAGATTTTCAGCTGGAAACAATTTATTACACAAGCAAAAAGCCATTAATTTGCTTCTCTCTTATTCAAATTCCAGTTAGCTTAATAAAACGCTTAATATTTTACATAAATATGTTATTTAATGCTTATTTGGGTTTCTATCAATTAAAATTGTTCGCTCTAAATTCTGGATAAATATTCATAAATATTTTTAAATGTATAAATCCTACCTCTGGGGAAGTTATATATTCCATTATGTGACGAATTACTTAAATTTAATACATTTTAATTTATCACTACATTGTTTTCTGCGATTTCTCATATTTTCATGACAATATAAATGAAAATATCCACAAAGTACATGTTTTTGTATCGAAATTAATCATGATATCATAGTTTCACGCAATGCAATACTGTTATTTTCACATATATACTATGTATAAAACGATTAAAATTTCATTAAACTTGAGAACACTGGATAGAGCTGGTTAATTGACTAAAAAACAATCAATTTATTTCTGAACATTCACTAAGAGAACGTGTATGCTCCAAAAATGTATCCTTTGAATTTTCTGGAACTATTCAAACAGACAATTTATGCAGATTACTCAATTTTCATACAAATCACGCGCTACACAAGAAATACCATTTCGTAAACTCAAGTTTTCAAACTTTTCAAAGTTTGAGAAATTAGATTTTTACTTTAAATTTGAGAGGCACTAAATAAAGAAGGTAAAAAGAACTATTGAGTCGACGATTACGACCTTCTTTTCTGGCTGATTTATTTCATAAATTTTTAATCGTAAGCATTGAGGAAATTACCGTTTTTAAGTATATAACATGATGCATTTTTGTTAAATAAAATTTTTACGAAATTTATAACTTGAAAAGTATAAATTTTATATAAATAATATTTTTCTCACGGTGCTGGTGAAGGGGGAATTATTTCTTGATAATTATTTATTAAGATAAGTTTAGGAATAAATTGTTTAAATCATAGTAAATTAACGGATAAAACGTTTTTAAGTAAAAGATGCTGAATCAATTGCTATTATCAAAATTATAACTTAGAGCATGCGAATTTCGGACCAAGGTGACGGAATCCCCTTAACAAATGCTAAATGCATTTTTCACCCCCTCCTTATACCAAAAACTTACGAATATTTCTCAAAGGCCCTTTCCAAGTAGAAAAATCACCAGAGAGCTACTAAAATATATTGAAATGCTAATTACAGATATGCATATTTAATACAGATTTCAAATTTCATAATATAGCTCTATCGATTCGAAAGACGGTGTTAACTAAATCCATAAAGCTTATATACACTGATGGAAAAAAAATCCCAACACCAAGAAAAAATTATTGTATAGTAATGAAATTTTAGGAATACATTTGTCTAGGTAACATATTTAATTGATTCAAGTTTCAAGATCACAGGAAGAGCCATTGGCGAGAAGGGCCATTTCAAATGTGAAATGTTGGTACATTAGTAACCGATGTAACCGCCAGAATTTTGAATGCAAGCATGCAAACGTGCATGCATTGTGTCGTACAGGTGTCGGATATCAGTTTGTGGGATGGAGTTCCATGCCTGTTGCACTTGGGCGGTCAATGCAGGGACGGTTAATGCTGGTTGTGGATGACGCTGGAGCTGTCGCCCAATGATGTCCCATACGTGCTCGATTGGAAAAAGATCTGGTGATCTAGCACGCCATGGCAACATCTCGACACTCTGTAGAGCATGTTGGGTTAGAACCGCGATATGAGGACGAGCGTTATCCTGTTGGAAACCCCCCTCCTCTTGAATGCTGTTCATGAATGGCAGCGCAACAGGTTGTATCACTACACTGACGTACAAATTTGCAGTCAGGGTGCGTGGGATAACCACGAGAGTGCTCCTGCTGTCATACGAAATTGCTCCCCAAACCATAACTCCAGGAGTAGGCCCTGTGTGTCTAGGCAGCAGACATGTCACTAGCAGGCGTTCACCTGGCCTCCTTCTAACCAACAAACGGCTATCACTGCGACCAAGGCAGAACCGGCTTTTATCAGAAAACACAACAGATCTCCACTTCGTTCTCCAATGAGCTCTAGCCTGACACCACTCACGTCGAAAACGGCAGTGGTTTGGAGTCAGTGGAATGCACTGTACAGTGCGTCTGGCTCGGAGCTGTCCTTGAAGTAGGCGATTTGTAACACTTCGTTGTGTCACTGTGGTGACAACTGCTGCTCGAAATTCAGCTGCAGACGCAGTACGATTTGCCACAGCCATACGCCGAATACGACGGTCTTCCCTCTCAGTAGTACCACGTGGCCGGCCGGAACATGGTCTTCTTGAGGCAGTATCTTCCCTTGACAACTGCCGCCAATACTCATGCACAGTGGATACATTCCTGTCAAGTCTTTCAGCAATATCGCGGAAAGAAAACCCACCTTCTTGTAGCCCTACATCACGACCTCGTTCAAATTCAGTGAGCTGTTAATAATGGCTTCTTCGTCTTCTCAGCGGCATCCTTGACTAACATTAACAAACTACGTCAAATCTCAACTGTAAATAACGATCACGAACCTTACAGAGCTTATTTAAAGCAAACCTCATTTGCATGTTCATAGTGTCGCAACTAGCGCCACACTTACGCGCGTAACTCGAAATTTGAATCGACGTCATCTTTTAGATATATAAACACACCTACCAAATTTCGTTTATCTAGCACAGCTCCTTCCTAGTGTTGGGATATTTTTTCCATCAGTGTACATTCTTAACCTGAACTCATTATCAGACATCAGATGCAGATAGCTTCTTAAAGCAATTTAGGCTCATTATCAGACATATATCTCTCTGAAAACAATTTATTCTTTATACAATTAGCCACTTCTGTGCTATTCAGTTGACATTTACGATTTAAGTGTTTGTAATGAGTGCATTAATATATATATAACATCTGTAGTCTGCTCATATATGTTGTTTTATCATTGATTGATTTATCAGAAGTTTTTAGATTTCCATCATTAATTAACGATCAAAATCTTTGAAAATGTTTCATACATCTTGTTTTGATGTATAAGATGAAAATGTAAGACAGTAAACAATTCGCATGTTAAAGAATTATTGAAAACAAAATACACATTAAAAAACGGAAGGATCACTTTGATCTACGAAACTGAATCCAATCAAATTAGTTTGGTATTAAGTTCCGTAGGTCAAAACTCTCTCTCCTTATTTTTTATTCACTATCAGCTGCTTTGGAAGAATAACGGGAATTGAAAGAATGATATAATCATAATTATCACACATGAGGGTTTGAACAAATCAAATTTATTTCTCTTAAAAATATTTTTAAAAATACATTTATTCTTATAAGAAAACGTTAGCATTTATTCAAAAACGTTGATTTGTTATTATTTTAGATTCATACCATATTATACGTGTTTTAAACATTGGAGAAATATTTTCTTTAAATACATTTTTTCAGGTTTTGGGAATTAAAAAAAAACCGATATCCTTCCTTTATGTATATGTCATCAAATTTAATTATACTACAAAACATTCTACAAGAAAATAAAATAAGCCTTTTCTGCATTATAATCTAAAAAAACCCTTCTGCTATTTAATGGCATTTCATTTACGAAAAAGAGCAAATTTCATTGTTTGAAACATTTCTACAAAAAGTTCTTCGCATTTAAATAAAGCATTTTAAATGCTCAGAAGCTCTTAACTAAATGAATCCAACATCAAATAGTCCTCATTGTTCCCTTTCCCCCGACACAATGCGTTTTTCCCCGAAATAAGTTTGAAATATAAACTCTGCGTCATTTCGCAACAAATTCCCAGCTTTCGAAGAAAGCGATTCCCGTGAATTATTTGAAAGAAATATAGCACTGATGTGGTTGTTTCTTTATACATACGTTATTTGGTGCATATACATTTGGGAATTTCCTCTATTGTTTTGTTCAGATTTTTTTCAATTTTTATTTTCGTAAATATTGTCTTCAGAAACAATATAATAGAACTAAAAATTGATATTTCCTTTTAAAGGATAAAATCCATTCAGGAAGATTTTTTCTCACTAAAACGATTCCGATATTACTGAACTGAAATTTACTGTTTATTTCATTTATTGCGAAAAATGAATAATGATAAATAATGTATTTTTACTATCAATATATGTTAATGTTCTTGCATTCAATGGCACTTCTCATTGACAAGCCCGCTGACCGCTGTCAGCGATTTTAAGCCTAAAATGACTTTCCTTGTTTTTCAGTAGCGTTAACTAGGGTTAATTACTTCATATTTCACATTCGCTTGCACAACCCTTTCTTACAGGAGGGCACATTCGCACTACTCTCAGATAGAGCACAGAATAACAACCATGCCCGAACCCGCGACACACTTAACACTAGGAAGACACGCTGCCCCTAAGCCAGGAAGCCAACATTATTACAATCTTAGTAATTAATATAATACTTATTATAATATAGTTTTCATTATTAATAAATGAGCAAAAATTTATTCTTGTTCTCCATTTACTGGACATAAAATTGAAATAATGTTTATACTGCAAAAATGCATAAATGTTAATAGAAAATCTCTTTCTACTGGACTTCTTCTACCCTGAAAAATGCATGCAATGCATAATAACAAATAAAATTAATAAATTCGTGAATTCGGGTCTGTCCCTTAAAAAATTTTTAGAATACGTAATAAAATATTTCTTGTACCATAATGCAAAATTAAAAGTTATAGATTTCTTGAAATTTCACTTATTGCAATTATTATTGGTGCAATAAAGTTCATAAAAGGTCTAAATATTCTTATAAAAAGAAATAATAATTTGGAAACATTTTTTTGTGAAAGAGTATTGCTAACCAGTGGGAATGATCTTTTCGGAATTTTCTAACGTATTATTTAATACAAATGTTTTTCGCCTCCCCTCCCAATGAAGGGCACCTTAAAAATGAGAATTAGAATTTTCCGGTATGGTGATTGGTTCTCGCTGTTTGGTGGAGACAGAAAGAGATGGAGATTGGCTACTTTCCATGGATGAACGGGCACAACAGGAAAGGGTTGTACCGTGACCTGTGTTGAACTTTAGGCCTCAACAACTGTTTCCGTCATCATTACTGTCGCGGTACTCTGGTCATTGAGTTTATTCATGTGCCTACAGTGGGGGTCGAGTTGTTATTGGAGGTTCACCCCCCTTCCCTTAAAATTGTATACCTTGGGGCCAAGGACTGTTGACGCTCCGAAAACTCCTATTTTTATGGTAGAAGTCTCATACATGAGAGGTTTAGAATTCTTAAAATAATAATAAAAGACTTGACATGAACTTAAGGCATAATTTTCTTGCAATCATTTGGAATCAAAATTTTATTAAAAACTGTAATAAAAAGGCCAAATCACATAGCAAATTTCTTTTACTTAGTCATTGTATTTTTGAGTTATCACATTTTCATACATGCGGAAGTACAGACCTGCAGATGGTTGACTCTTTAACGGATTTTATTTAAAATTTGGTAAGGATTTCCATAATAAATGCTGAAACTGTGTGCAGAATTTTCTGTTCTCAGAAAGCAACATTTTTCAGTTAAAAAGTTTATGTGCATGAGAACTTACGGACCACCTGATGGTAATTTCCCAGCCGGCCCCGTTTCAAATTTTGATACAGATGTATAGTTTAGATGCTAAATCTGTGTACGAACAGCGTGGGACTCTAAAATTAAAAGTATGGGCTCTCGTCAACTCTCCAAGGTTCAAAATATTTATGTGAAAAGGAGGAGTAATAACATGTTTATTAGGAAACATGTAAGAATGTTTCTTGACGATTTCTCTTAAGATTTCTAGCTAATTTTTGCTTATGAGAAAAATTAGATCTATTTTTTTTCGTCGAGAATTATATTTTTGTGCTGTGTTGATTTGATATTTGTAGTGTTTTCGAATTCGATTTTAAAAAAGTTTATTATGTGTTTTAAAAAGAATTTATGGATATAGAAACAAACAAAATACCTGCCTTCAAATTCTTACTGTTTGAGAAACTATTTTAATTTTATACTTCAAGGCCACTGATTTGCCTTTTAATATATTTCTATTTTTTCATATTTCTGCCTTTAAACTTTTACTTTATAAAGACTGAAAGGCAAATAGTGTTTAACATTTTTTTTCTTATTTCTGATGTTAAGAAAATGTAGTTTTTAAAGTTCTCTTATTAAACTATATACTGACTAAAATAATCAATATATGATATATTTGTTTCATAATTTTCATTTCTAAAGAAATATAACTATTCTATAACATCTTACCCGAATAAAAAAATTCAATTTCACCATTTTTTATTGTCACTCATGTAATTTAAAAATTATATGCAAAATGTGAATATTTAGTTTCTGCAAATGACATTTTTTCTCTTTTGAATACAAACTCAATTTGTTTGGTGAATCGGTTGTATTTAATCAGGTTGGTATCGAGAATGCGGAATAATACCATACACTTCTGATGCTGACTTTGGAATGCGGGCATCAGATGTGAAGAACTTGGAATCAATTTTGCAATTGTTTAGAAAAAGTAGATCACTAAAGCTCGCTATGCGCTATGGTTTGGTAAGTAGTTTGTTATAAACTTAAAAACTTAATATTGTTTAATTGATATGCTTGATGTAGTCATTAATTCTAAAACATTTAGTTTGCCTATTGACATAGAACAAACACAAAGTGGAAATATTCCGTTTATAAGTTTACTTTGAACGCAATATTTAGTTTATAAATTCATATGATGCTTCTCCTTCTTGCATACAGCCGACCACCCACCACCGCCGAACGAAGTAATATCGACAGGATTTGTTGTGGTCTACTGCACATTCGTATGATGCTATATGCAAAAGTAAAAAAGTTCTCCTAAAATAAATAATTTTTTTTAAATAATCAAATTTTATTTAGCTAAATTATTATTTAGCTTAAAAGAAAATGTGTACTGCCGAATAAACACCGGTTATTGAGAGCATTTTCTGTTAAAAATGGGACAAATTCAAATAAAATGGAAAGTTTAACATATAAAATGTACATAGCACATATTAAAGCACGTAAGACATCAAATATTTAAAAGTTATGAACTCTGAACCTCAAAAGCATTGCTAAGAATATAAGGAATTTTAGATATTTAATTTATAAAATGCAAAAGACTTATTATTAAGTTTTTCCAAAGATTATTTATAAGGGGAATATCTCTGCACAAATAAATTTGAAACTACAAAATTCATTGTATGCTAACGCAATCAATCTTATCATTGATGATTCTATAAAAAATGCCTGAATCTTTATGTCTGGAATCCTTATCATCGAATGTTTCGTATAAATAAAAACTATTATTTTTACAAAAGGAATAATTTATAAATTTAGTTAGTATTTTCACTGGATTATGATTTTATTTTTATTAAAAGAATCCCAGATAAGATAACAGGACATTCGTTCAACAACCCAAGATAAGGGAATATAGACCCTCCAAAGAGACTCATTAAAAATTCTTTTCTTTTACACTTAGAAATATAAGTACTTAGAGGTGTTTTAAATATACCATTCAAAGTATTTTAAAAATCAAATTTATCTGTCACACTATTATCACACTGTCATATAAATGAATGTTTTTTATTTTATAGATTTCCAAGTGATACAAACATTGAAAATTAGTCATTAATAAAAATACTAGTTTCCAACTAATATAATCTTAAACAGTACACATACACATTATGTTATACATTTTTATGATCCAACAAGCTGTTATGATATTAAATTTATTTGTCGAATTTCCTTATCTGGAAATTAACTTGAAGCATTCTTCTGGAGAAGAGAACAGCGCTATCATCATTTGGTTATGGCTGCTTCAACTAATTTGATTCAATAATACATGCCATGAAAGTGGTTACCCCCCATTTTTCACTGTATTTACTTTCCTTCATGTGCAACTATCATGGTTTAATTTCTAAACTATTTTAAATAACGTGACATATTCAAATAAATTTATGGTTGAAAGCAGCGGATAACAAAGATTAAATTATTTAGAATTCCTCGCATTAACCTTTTAATTAATTCTTATTTTTGAAATACTTTATAGTTTTGAAATTAATACATATCACCATATGAGGATTATACGATTAAAGAAATTTGTTCAATGAAAATAAAATTCCGAAAACCTGGAGTTTTAGTTGCTTCTACAACGCATTCATTCACCCTCTCGTAGCCCTTTTTGTCTTTCATTTGTTGCATCAATACTTTCTCAGATAGATTTCAGAGTTATTGTATTTCACTAGAATACTCATAGATTATCAAAATAATAAAAAAGATGCAATTAATTTAAACTCGAAGTAATAGGATTTATCACAACGCACTCAAAAATCTATATAATAGTAAAGTACTAAAATATAATAGGATGAATCACTTAAATTAAAGGGATTCATCTCATGATTCAATCTCAATTCAAAAATAATTATGAAACTGAAGATTCTGCTCTAGGAATCCTCATACCAGTCATGATATCAATATGGACTCTAATTAATCTTCCAACTGTGATACGAACCTAGTACAAGAAATAGTACTATTATGCAACTCTACTGAACCATGAACATAAAGCTTTCAGTAAATTCCAAGTTTTTGGTGATTCAAAAATTCTATTTAATTAATCAGTGCTTCTCCCGTGCAGTGATTATATAGGCTAATTAAAATATAAATTACTTAATATGATAACTAACAAATATCAAAAATTCAGTGAATAGTTAGAACTCTATTTGGTCAGATATATTAATCAATAACTGATATATGTTTCTCTCGTTATTTTAAATTATAACTTTTCCGGATGATATCTATGATAATAATAATCTATATTTATAATGTTCAATCTGTGTGTGTATGTGTTGGCACACTACAGGCCTGGCCATTGGACCTACAACTACCATATTTGGTACATGTATACCTTGGAGATCGGGAATGTGCACCTTGGAGCCCATTTTTTCGAATTTGAATTAATTAAAAATTAAGCGAAATTTCAAAGTTTCACTTTATAACTTCCAAAAATATTATTTCTCAAAGATAATTTTTACATCAAACTAAAGATTTTAAAAAAGCTTTTTAATGGTACGAGTATTTTAATGTATAGCTTAAGCTTCTATTTGTAACGAATTTTTGAAGAAATATTTTAACTATATTTTTCAACATTGTATTTGGGACAAAACAATAAAATTTAATCTGCACGAGCACTTAACGAGTGAAATGAGAAAATATTTTTTATCAATATGTTGCCATCAGATTGACAAAAATACAAATTAAAAGATAAATTATTATTGCAAATTAAACACATAAAAATGTAATTTTCAGCACTTGTCTGCATGAAACGAAATAAATATGAAATGTTTTCTTTCTAAAAAGAAAACGTGAAGGACAATTTTTGTGATATTTATAATATCATTAATTAAATAAATCAGCTTTATTTAAAATAAATATGATTTGAAATAAATGTGCATGTTCAATTCAAGGTCTAACAGCTAATTTGTGAAACTTTACTAATAGAATTGCATCTATAAAAAGGGTCTAAATAAAGTAAATAACAACATAGTATGTAACTTGTTTGGAAAATATACTCTCTGAGTTGCATAGAAAAATCGTTCTGAGGGCCGCGTGAATAGGACTCTTAGAACATAGAACACATCACTGATTAATTATTGAAGTACTTCGATTTTGGGACATTTTATTGCTCTTCATAACTCTGTTAATTAAGATTAGAGAATCCGGTAATTTAGAAGGAGTAATTGAATAATTTAATATTTGTAGTATTTCGTTTAGCAAGACTTCATTTTTAGCAATAAATGCGATTGCTAATTTTTTAATCCAAGGGAATTGGGAAAGATCTATGTGCCTATGTAAATGTAAGACCTCAAACTCATCCCTAAACAATGAGCTCAATCCTTTCTCTCAATAGATTTAGAACTAACAGCGAATTTAAAGAAAATGTCCCTAATTTTTTATATTTTAAAATTATTTATTTAAAAATATTAAATAGGCTTGAATGAGAAAGGAAACGAATAAAAGTGAATTTTCCAACTCATGCTACGTATTTGATATGTCCTGGTATTTCTATGTAGCTGGGATACTAATTTCTCCCTAATTTTCGGAAAAAAGAGAATGTCCTAAATTTTAATTAAATGAGTCATTTGTACCACATTAAAAAGAAAAAGACTATTTTGAAAATAATGTTAGAAAAGTAAGTAATAGCATTTATCCTATGTGGAATATAACCAACTAAATATGATAATAAGCATAAATTGGAAGAAAAAATAATTAATGAAATTGCATATATTATATTAAATGTCTTCTGGTTCTGGAATGTTTCAAAATGAAAATTTATCTTGGCTTTGTAATAATGTATATAATATGGTCACATATATTTAACAAAGAAAAGAATAAAATAACCGCAAACTTTTCTTTCTCTGATATCCGGAATAAGTCAAAACCTTTCCGCATTTCTGAAGACTTATCAGTTTTTTTAAAAATTTGTAAGTAACTAAAATTTAAAAAGAAAATTGTTTAAAGAGATTCAATTAAATAAATTTGTAAGAATGTTGCTTCACTCAAAATAGAAATTATGATTATTCATATATAACCATAAATTGTACGAAAAATAGTTGTAAAATATATTGTTACATGAATGCCAATGTACATTAAAAAACCTTATATCTCTGTCATATAATAAAGTTTTAATGAAAGAAGTGATCAACTTAGTTTTAGTTAATTTTTATAATCCAGATTTATGGTTGCTAAAATCAGCTTGCTTTGGATCACTTACTCACGAGAGTATATTTAACTTCAAATTCTATAGATATGCAACGTTTACTACTAGTTTTTTTTTTTTTTTTTAAACATATACTGTTCCACATTCTGTCCAAGGCATCTTTCTAATTTTCAATAATCTCACAAAAATGGGAACTTGGAAAAACGAAAGTATTTAAAGTTTAATTAATATAAAAACTTTCTCATTCAGCATTGTTTATGCGCATTACAGATTATATTCTCATCTAATATAATTAATTTCACTAACATTGATTCTTATACATCCAATAAATTATTACATTAAAATGTCACAGGATTTAAAAATGGATACACTTTATAAAAATTTCACTGTTACATATTTACGAAGCCTGAATTGTAAGTATAAGTTTAAAAAAGTATATTAAAATTATATTTTTATATCAAAGCCTACGCATTATGTAAAAATAAACCGTTTTTTCATAATTTCACCATAAAAAAGTTTAAAAGAAATATTGGTCGCAACAATGAAAGAGAATTGGATTTCATTTCTGCAATTAAATATATATTAAAGAAAAATACGTTTACAATATTTTTTTAATATATATTAAAAATATGAAAAAAATGTGCAGCAAAAAGGGACATTATTAATTGGGTTATTCTTTGAATTTAAAAATGTTGAAAAAACTTTTTGTGCTGTAAAATTTTAGGAAATTATCACGTAAAACGCCAAAATTTCACTTCATTTTTAATTAATCAAAATTATCATTTTTCAGTCACTTGGTAGCTGCTCGTAATATTTGGTTTTTACTTGTTCTGTTAAACAATTATTTTCTCAAAGCACAAATATAACCAATGTAAATACACGAATAGATCGAAAGATCAAAAGTAAAATATATGGGTACAGAAATGCTAACACACATTTTTTTAAAAAATATATCACTTTGTTGTCATTTTGCTGTTGAAATTTTAATTTAATAATAACGATGCAAGAAAATTTCTCTAAAAGCGTTATTTAAGATTTCTAAAATAGCTCTCAAATCACTAATGTAATTAGCAGATTTTGCACGGAGTTGCCCGTAACTTGATAAATATTAGCAAAATCAGAATTATAAAATAAAGCTTTCAAATTGTGTTGATCCTTAAAAAGGCAAGAAATAATCATTTTAGACGGGTTAAAAAAATTTTTTTAGAACGAAATTGCTTAGGGAACTAATGTAATTTAGATACAGATGAGTATAGATCACCGCGATTTTGAAGAAAACGTATTCAGAAATGTGAGAATATTCAAATCTTAGTAAATAAAAGAGGATATAGATCTTCTTATATCTTACCTCCCTTTAAATTAATTTAATTCCAGTAATTATTTTTCCGATAAAAGCAATATAATTTTTCCATTAAGAATAAAATTTATTATCCTTTATTTCAAAATATATAAATAAGATGAGCGTTAAGTACAAGATCAAATGTATGAAACATTGATAAAAATCGTAGACAAAGTAGCAACGAATTATAAAAAAGAAAACAAATTATAGTTATAAAAGTGTGCGGAGAACAAAAATTTTTGGAAACACTCTTATTTGTTTGAAACTGTTTTATTTAAGGGTGTTTTGTCCTTTTTTTTTTTCTTTTGGGCCTCCATAATAGTTGATGGATCCCGAATTTTCATCGATCGTGGATATCTTGGATCAACAAGTTCTGGCAATAAACAGTCAAAATAAAAGAAGCTCAATTTTTTCTCCATTTTTTGTTGCCAAAATATAGCATCACGAGTTATTTTTTCTGTTTTTTGCCCCTTCTCCTTCCACATTGAAAATATACAAAAGCACCTTTGCGTTATATGCAGTTGCCCCTGCACTTGAAAATAATACTTGTGGTTCTTATTCACAGTTGTTTTCCCATCTTTGTTTAATTTCCAAAATGGATTTTTTTTCTTTTATTGCCTCATCTGGAGAAATATTTCTATAGGATGTTGGGTATTTTACTTCAACAATTTCATCATTACCAATCAGCCCTTCCCTGCGCAGATGACCACAGCTGTGATGGAAAACAAAATAAAAATAAAAAAAAGACAGGAAGAAAATGTTGAGGGGAAGACGTAGTGAAAACCAGATAAGAAAAGTCATAAACAATCAGAGGGTAAAGGGAGGGGTTATAGTGTATTCCTCCGCGAAAGGGTGGAGTTAAAGGAGCATTGAGGGAAAAGTGTAATCTATTTTTCCAATTTAAGTCTAAAATACTGTTTTTATACATTAAAAAAAATTTTTTTTTAATATGCATCGGAAAGAAGATACCCAAACGAATGCATCATAGAAGCTACTTTTATTTTATTTATGATAGATTTTTTAATAAAAATGTTTAAATGGTGCAGTCGAAATTATGTGATATTTTAATAAATATTTAAAAAATACTTTGAAAAGTCTGAGACTAAATTCCTTTCATAGAAACCTGTGTTTTTATTCCTTCTATCAATTGCAGGTGATTTCATAAAACAGAAACCTTAATATCTAACGGAAAAAGAGCTTAGCATTTTCTCCATAGAATAACATTACGCTTGAAAATTGTAGGTGGCGTGTCTACGGCACCCTTAAGGCAATTATGAGTGCATGATTGAATTATATGATCATCAAAATTTGAACCTTAAAAATATTTTGATGAAGTTGTTATTAAAAGTTGCAAGAAGTGATAATGACGTTACATAATGAATTTAACTGATAATTTTAAACAGCAGTAAGATTAGCAAACCAGCTGGTCGCCAAAGATGTCTAGTATGTGTAATAAGAATGTAAAATACTATAAAAATGAGTTACATACTTTTCTTTTTCATAGAGTGCTATAATTGTATCCGTTCTTTTTTTTTTTTTTTTTTTTTTTTAATTTCAATTGCATACATAGAAAATGCAAATATTTTCAATAGTTATTTATCTTTTTTCAACACTGTCTAATTGTTGTTTAACAATATTAATCTTAAATTTATCTTAGTTCTTTAACAATGAATTTTTCTAGAACTTAAATGAAAAGTACTGATAATCCATGACATTACACAATTAGCTTATAGGATTGCTGCTTTTACAGCTATGAAATTATCTAAGCTTTCATAAACGCTCCATCGATCTGAAATGAATCACGTGGGAAGATATTAACTTGGAAGCAATCCATCATTACAACAGATAAAAAGAATCAGCAAATATTTAATGTAGCTTATAATGATGGAGGAAAAAAATCAGTAATAATCTTCCTTACATAAATGCATCATTAAATAAAGTGAATCTTTGTTTAATATATCTGATGTTTATTCATTATTGGAAAAGTATTAAGATTGCCTTCACTAAAGAATATAAAACAGAATAATAATCATTTTTTCTTAGTTAGGGACAAACAATTTTTAAGTAGTTGTGCCGAAAAGGCTGTAAAGTAAGGTAGAAGTCCTCGTCGAAAAGAATTGCATATTTTTATAATTTGCTTTTTCTTCTTTTATATTTTTAAGTTCCCAGTGTTTCATTGATTTCAGAAGTCATGTTTTATTTATGCTTTAATTTTTGATTTCATTTTATTATTTTAGATTTAAACACACATAAATCATTGTTCGTTTTTAGGTAAATTACTCTGAATATCATGGTTCCGAAATTTAGCCATCTTAAAAATTTTAATAATTCAATAGGGTTTTTATTTGCTGTATTGGACCATTCCAAATTAATGGTTGAGTTGCGCTCTTAAACACTTTGTATCTAATATTTCTATTGCCAGCTATTCATTTGAAATATAATGTAATGTTTTTCTTGCTCCATATACTTAGTTATAAAAATGATATCACTTCTCATGCTAGAGATACCTTTTATCTATTCAGGTTGATTAAAAATAATAATTGTAGAAAAAAGTAGCTAAAAGAAATAAAATCAAATAAATGAGTTAGCTATAAATATAAATCCTATTAACTATAAACTAATTTGACATCTTTATTAATACTTTAATAAGCATCACTGATTTTTTTCTTTTTGCTTTTTTTAAAATTTTACTAAATTGTTATTGCGCTTATAGCAACCGAATATCTACTTTAATAAGATTAGGAAAAAATACAGATAGCACTTAGGTATGAAACAAAATAAATTGATAAAACATGCACATTCCAAGAATTCTGAACTAAAAGAAAATAATTAATTTAAAATAAATGATTAATTTACAATTAAATTGAAAAAGGTTGAATTGGGAAATCAAAATGATACTTAGCCTTTAACCAAAGCTATTAAAAATTGTATCTCAATCATCAGTAATTAAGATGGGAAAACCTTTAAATTCACAATTGCTTTTAGTCCCTTAATGGATTCATACGTCTTTATTCGTGTACTATATAAATTAAAAGGTTTTCTGGTAATTTTTTCTTAAATTTTTTTCCAGTAAATTTCATTATTATAAGTGGCAAAGGTGAAGAAATTTAATAGTTTTTAGTACGGAATGTCTGCAAATAATTCTTCCATATCAGATATGTCTTTCCCAATGCTAATTCTAATTCTCCATTATTAGATTTTTATGTTTAAAAGTTTAATTCATCGTGCTGCTTAAATCCGTAATATTCAAACTATTTTAATAAATCAATTTCAATTTAAGCAGAAATAGATTAAACCTTTTAAAATGTTCTCAACACACTGTATGAATAATTATACTAAATTAGTTAATTTTTTAATTATTATTATTATTAGGCTGAAGAAGCTTTGGAATTAACTCTTGACTATAAAGGTCTGAAAACGGATATATTTTTCTTTTACGAGGAGAGAAATCAATCATATGTTGCTTGCCACTATAGGGAGTCGAGTTCTTATGCGAAGTGAGTAAAATGTATTTTTTGCATTTGTAAAAAAAGGTAAAGTATGTAATAAAAAGCTATTATTTTTCTTTACTAATTAAGTAAAGAGTTGGTATTATAAATTTAAAAATTAGAAACAAAAAAAAAATTAAATTTTAAGTCTCAGCAGCCTTTTTTATTCGAACGTAACTACGGATTCAAGATGGGAAATTGAAATAATATGAAAAAAAAATCAGCAAGGGCAGTCTTTTTGAAACATTTCTTTCCATAAAATTGTGAATTTTGGGCATGGTCATGAGAACTCATATTTTTAATTTCACTCATAAGGATTGCATGTTTGGTAGTATTGAGAGGAAAAATAATATTTATGCATTAAATGCATGGCATTAATTATTCCGAATGATCAAATTGTTTCATTAATAGTAACTAGCTTGTTTTCTTTGACGATTTATCGCTGAGATGTACTTAATATTTGAGTATCAGAAAAACTGAATTTGTATTTATAGGTATTATAACAAGAATTTTATGCAGAATATTAATATAACTGTAGTTACAAGATGTGGAGTTACAAGATTATAATAATATTAACTGTAGTTACAAGATGCGATGTCAAATCTCATTTATTTATGTTATTGCTTTTTCGAATTTTTGTTTTTAAGTAAGTGCGAAAGTACATATTGGCAGACAGTTGACCTGTTGCCAGATTCGGTAAAGAATTCGATAAGAATCTACAATTTTGATTGCAAAATTGTGAAATAAATGCCATTAACTTAATTCTGGAATTACTGATTTATGAACTTGGAAAAGTACAGTGTCGAAATCTTTAACGAATATGTATCGAAGTTTGATACACTATAAATGCTAAATCTATGAACCAAATTTTACCTATCAATGCTATTTACAATTTGAAGTTATAGTATTGAAGTTATAGCATATTGTACTCGGAACAGCTTGACAAACAGGTTTGTTGTGAATGGATTTTGTTCAAAATTTTTTAGAAATCTGAAATTTGATAAGGTTGGAGGCGAAATTTTCCTCATTTAGCTCAAAGTGTGTTTTATTATTTTGCGCATAGACAGAAAAATGTGTTTTTCAGATTTAGAGATTTGAAACGTGGGATTTGTCAAAATCGGAAATTCAAAGTTTTTGATCATTACAACAATTTCTCTTAGCATGCGAAAAAATGAAAAATAAATATTATATTTCATGTATTTTAATAAAATATTTTACGCATTTTTTTAATTTTTTGAAATTATTTGTGAAATAAAATACAATTACAGTTTGATTTAATTATACTGCATGAGTATTGATATTCTACAAGTAGATTGTTCAGCACGAACTTCGTAAGTTTGAAACCATATGAGAAGACGGTGATAACAAAATCATTGCTTCATTCGAAGCCTTCTTCGCTCCAAAATAATAGCACTTCCGACCTACAAATTCGAAAAAAAGATTGCCATTCACTTAAGAGTTTACCGTATATTCTAGATATATCAGATTGTCATCATATTTCACAAATGACTTCCTTCTATTATTGTTCCATTCTATCTTTATTATCTGCTTGATGAATATCAATAAATCCTTGAATGGGAAGTAGGGGGGTTTATAAGTAGGAAATATAGGCAAGGATTCCAATTTTTTCAATCAATTTGGAAATGCAAAAAAATTATTGATAGAAAAGTAATCCAACGAATAATAAAAAACTTCTACTGAGTATGAAAAGCAAGTGGCAAAAGTATTTTGTTGATGAAAGTACAGTGAACAGAAGTTATGTATTATAAAAATAAGAGAATGCGTGTTTGCCCCTTAGCTGAGTTTGCCAACTTAGCTTGCAAATGTAGAACTTTTTTTTCTTGATTTAATTTAGTAACCGAAACATGGGAAAAAAAGGTTGTCAGGGCGAGAAATTCAAGCAATTTTGACAGTTATTATAGTTTTAAAATACTATGCACCAAATTTTATATTTGTAGGATTGAAGAAGAAAGTGATATAATTAATAAAATAAAATAAATTTTAAAATATGACAAGACAAAAAATAACTAGTTTTTTCTTTTTCTTTTTTTATTCTTCTTGTTCATTTTGTTAAATTATTTTATTAATTTTTTAATTAAAAAAACTTGGATATCCCTTTAGCTTTTTTCCTGGTTAATTTACTAAACACTTAATTTTCAAATCCATATAAGTACCTGGAAATTATGGCAATCCTAATTGCACTAGAATCGGTATTTCGATGGTAACTAAATCAAATGTGTTGGATAATGTAATCAGTATTCTTCATTCCTATAATGGTGACAGTATAATGTTATATATATGTGCGTGTTGTAAATTATATAAAAGTTTTAAAATTCAAATGTGTAGCTACTTTATTCATTTCTATAAAGACTTAATTTTTTTATAACATTATGCTCTTTGAAATGTTGTACATCATATTCCTTGCACATTTTAATACTTTTCTTCTTTTCATTTTTTGCGAACATATTGTTCTTGAGTGATTTTGAATGAGGTTTGAGAGCTGAAGATTCTTCCAGTTTAATTTTATTCAGAATATATAGATCGAATATCATAATAATTGGATCTAAATAATCTGCATTTTAGGGTTTTGTATCCACCTTTCAGACTTTGTTCAGCTGCTCTACTGGGAGAGAAGGTACTGGTACCTTGTGAGACAGAAATGATATTAAAAACAGAATATGGTCCAAACTGGACACAACCAATATCAAAATGGGACTGGAAAAACTCATTCTTCAATAAAGGACCAGAAATTCATTGGGGAAATAGTAAGAAAAATCAAGTTTATCAGCAATTTATGGGCTGATTGTTTTACTTCGGAATGCTTTTTTGCATAGTATTATGCATTTGCTGTTGTTTAATGAAATCTGTTCTTGTAGCAATTTTAATTAAATTAGCTGTCATATTTTCCATTTTAGATAAAATGTACAGTATTATGCTTTAATAATGTCTACGCTAACTACACCAATAGATAATAAGATTGGAAATAAAAGTGCATTTTTTGAGTTAAGATTAATTATTTTTGTCATTTTTCAAAAATAATTAAAATATACCTTGTTTAAACTTATCAACAGTCATGTTCTCTATTACATTGTTTTAAGTTAGTACATTATTGTATAATTGAGATATTTGTCTTGATTATGTGAAAAATTATGAAAAGTAATACATTTTTGCTCTATGAAATTCTACATGCTGAAACATGTTCCCTTCATTATGCTGTTCGTAAATTGTAATCCAGCCATTTTAAACTTATTGTTAAAGTTTGTTTATTAACTGTCAAAAATTCGTGTTTTTTTCTAATAAAATTTACCAGCAGCAGTTTGAATATTAATTAATTGGATATAATGTTAATAACGTTTTCTAAGCCAATAAAGGCAAGGGCCTTGAAAGCATTCAGATTTTCCTAATTTATTCTTTAAACTACTTTATATGAAAATACCTGGTTAAATGGAATTTTTGTAGCACAAAACTAAATATGTTCACATAATGTTATATCGAAGTATTTGTTATAAACAGTCATTACCAAAAACTTTTGTCTTTTTGTTAAAATTGATTTCTTAATAGTCAATAAAACTGTATTTTACTCTCTTTTTCTTTTCTTTAAAGTAATTGACGCAAACAGTGTGATTATTACTTAATTAATTATTATGTGAATAAAACATTCCAATTCAGTAGAAAATCTCAAAGTTTGTATATATTTTTTAGAATTTACGGTTTAAATAGACTTTTATCATCTACACTCCCAGTTGAGAAACGTTGTCAGATAGTTTAAAAATAGATCAAGAATGGACTGAAATATAAATAAACATATCTATCTGAGTTTTGAAACTTAAATAACAATTTCTTACATTCTAAAAATCAATCAAATACAAATTATTTATTAACTTACGATGACTTAGATCTGCATGAAATAACAGAATATCAAAGTTGTCTAAACAAAAATAATTCATTAATTTGAATTTGTCTGAATAAATTTGGAATTTAAAAAATCTTACTTGAAAAAATCATTATAGTATTTCTTTTCGGTTACTTTATATGTACGTATGTACTCAGTTACCATTTGGTATAAAATGAACTCAAGAATTTTGCATAATTTAAAAACTTTTTATTGATATATTTTGTAGTTCAATTTTGTAATTCTGATGTACATTCTTATTCGTCTCAAATATGTACTTTTATAAAATTAAAATGCAATCACAAAAACTTTGGTAATATAAATCGAAGAGCAATGCATTAAATGAAGTTCTTCATACAAATATTGCAATAATGACAAAATACGTCCTAGGAAATTTATTTTTTTAATGGGATGATGAAATGTGGGTACTAATTTCTACTGATGATATGCATGCTTTTCTCACAATGCAAAATCTTGTCCTCTCAACGTCTAGATCTACCAATTAAAAGTCTATATTTAGTAGACATTCTAAATTCAGTGGATCATTCATTGAAATTTCTTTACAATATTTTTAAGGACATCCAAGGAAGCCAATTCTCACGCACTTTGGTAAGATCTGTAACCGGTTCCTCTGGATGTAGTAGTTCGAGACACCAGATCTTGCTCTGCTACTTGTCGAATTGCAGAATGGCTGTTAAAAGAAGCAAACGTTTATTTTAAATACTGAAGGTGAATTCATAACACAGATAGAAATTAATATGTGCACAAAAAATTAAATTATTAAACTTTAAGTAAAACCTAAACGTTTTCGTAAAAATATTAATTTTCCGTTGCTAAATTAATTATAAATTTAGCGAAGTTATTATACCTCGCAAAATATACTTTTTTTGCTTAGTTTGAATATAATGACGTTATGCATGATGAATTTATAGCACATTTTAACAGCAAAGACATATCTTTAGCAAAGTTTAAAAAGTAATAAATTGTTGAACTAGTGATAATCGAACATATTTATTCTTATTGAAAGGTATTGTGATTCTATGAAAACAAATTCTGAATTGTGTATTTAAATTCTGAACAAATTCGATTGTGAAAACAAATTTGCATTGTAAATTGACAGATTTTCTATTACCTTTTCAAGATTCTAGATTCTAATTCATCCTTTAAATGATCACTTTTTCAATTAACGATTCATAAGAAAATTTAATTGCAAATTGTAGCTTATTAGTTAAATTAACTTTATTAATTTATATTTAATATATTCAAATAATTTAATATAATTTTTGAAAAGTAATTGATTATGTTGATTTTGTGTCGTTATAAAATTTAATTTGATGTTTTATCGTTACTGTGGCATAATATTATTTCAAAATGAAACTTGATAATGTTACAGTGAAAATTACATTATGTAATTGGGGTCTTAATTAAAATATTTTTAATTATTGAAATTAACAAAAGATGGCACGTTTTATACAACATGTGTCATAGACTTAAAAAAAATGATATTAAATATATGCACACTTCTCATTCAAAATACGATTAAATATATATGAAAAGAATTTCAAACTACAATTAAATACAATAACAAAGGATTTCTTTTATGAAATAAAAAATTTTCCTCTGTTTATTTCATATAAAAATACTCAGAACAGAAAGTTTTAATTTTTATATGAAATAATTTCATCAATGTTGTGCTTTTGTGTTCTCTGAAATACACGACTCTAGAATCTAAATCATAATAATAATAAAATAAAAAAAACCCCATGAAACTGGAACACGACTGATAATTAAGAGAATATAGTTTAAAGGTAGATTTTTGATGCTAACTTATTAAGTAACTGGTAAAAATGTTTATCTTGTGAATAAAATTATAAAATAAACAATAAATGTGAAACTAAATAAAAGAGTGATACCGGTTTACATTAAAATCTGGTATTTAAGTATAAGAATGACTACAATACGTTCCCTTAAAGACTGCTAATTTTCATATAAATTAATTTTTCCTTAAAATTTTGATTTTTCTTCCATCAGTTAATTATTATAATTCTTCATTTATGACATAAGCAATATTGTTAGTCTTTTTTGCTATTTAAAATGTCCAATAGTTAATAACATGTGAATGAATCTAAAAGAATTACTAACGTTATAGGCAATAAATGATTGAATTTATATCATAGACTGATTAACTTGTATGCCATAATAAAATAATAAACACATTTCAAATACACACAGTTTTTATAAACTTTTAGGTTTATACAGCCTAGTAACATGAAGGCTGAAGATTTCAACACTAACTAAAACATCTACCAAATTGAAATATGGGATATTTTTTATTGCTCAATATATATGCTCAAGAAATAAAAAAGACATTTCAAACTTGAATTTTTTTTTAAATCAATATCTTAAACACCTCTGGAAAAATTTGGACCAGCTTTTATTTCTGTTTCCTAAAAAAATTATTTGATTTTAATTTTCAATTTAAAGATACCATCAATTAATATTGATGCTGAACTTTACAAAAAATCTCAACTGATCTTAATACTGAATTTTAATAAAAATTAAAACAATAATCACGACAACTTCATCACTTCCTTCTATTTCCTTACTGTCACCATACTAACGTTGACTATGAATTAAGACCTCATAACATTAGTCAACATTCACACTGACCATATATCTCTTTGGATATGGATTGACTTTTGAAGCAGATATATATTTATTTTTGGTTAAGAAACAGCCATGAACAATGATAAAATGCTGAAGTTCGAAAGTGAAATATATTTTTGATTACATAAGTGAAAAATAACCAGAAAAATGTTAACAAAACATTTTTGTCAGAGGCATAGTTATTTATGCTTTAAGAAATGTTTGCGGATTTCGCTTAACCGATAAATGCATCCTAATTCAACTAACACTTATTTTAAAGAAAATTCAATATTTAATTTGATTTCAAATTAAATATTTATTTTTAATAAAATTCAATTATTAATTGCTTTAATTTGCTTGAGTCATATTAAGTTGTTTGATATTAAGTTATTATTATTATTTGATATTAAGTTATGATTATTGTTGTATTATATTATATATTAAGTTGTTTGAGTCATATGATAATGTAATTAAAAATATTTATATTACACTTACTTTCAGTTCTACATTGGCTGAACATGAAGTTAAAACATTATACTGATATTTGTTTCGAAAGATGAAATTTAGGTAAATCATATATCTAAATGGCATATTTATTTTATTAAGATATCAAAGTTCAGGTTAATGTATACATGGTTATTAATGCACAACCATTTTAAATATGAAATGATCGGAAATTAATAAAAAAAAACATCATGATTTTGAATGCAAGTGAACAATTGTTAACGGATTGCTTTCATGGGGCGAAGTTTCTTGTCTGTCTCACTTGGTCTACGGTCCATAATGATATTGATCTGTAGTTCAATAAAATAGAATATTGAAGATGGATAAAAATGAAAGAAAAAACTAAAGACTTTAAAGTTCAATGCAACATATTGATATTCTGTAGAGTACCTTAGGAAAGTGGTATTAAAGGGACGAAATTATCCTGTGTAAAAGAAGCTGCTTGAAATATTGAAAAGTTCATTTACATTTGTCATGTATAGATATACAACCAAAGTTCGTAAAGTATAAATACAGGAGTGCCACTGTTGTCATAGAAATTGCTTCCAAAGCCGTAATTCTTAAAGGAAATCCAAACATCTGCGTTGTCGATAGCTTGATTCCCAGCGCTCCTCTGTCTGTCTTCTAACCTAAAGAAGGTCTTTATTGACACCGAGATAAAAATAGCACTCATCTGAGTTGATCTTCATTTCACCTTCTAATAAAATCTAGTTAGGTATCACTAAAGAAGCTGAGGGCTGTGGATTAATGTTAAGAACGCAGTATTTCGGCTTTGAAATTAATTGATATTTTTAGTTACTCGTTGTGAGGACAGTAGTAGTTCACATTCCTACTGCAGATGCAATACGATGCATCACAACCATACTACGATTACAGCGGGTATCTCTTTCAGTTACGGCCTGAGTCTGGCTAGTTTCTTGTGAAACTTAGATTCTTGAGACAGTACTTCTCTTAGAATAATAAAACATCAATGAGAAATAAAAGTTCATTTTTTACCATATTTCTGTCTGAGAGGCAACAATCTTCAGTATAAGATATTTATTGAGTCGAAATTGTATTAACATTGTGTAATTTAAAATGTCTCCTAGTGGAAAACCACTCAGATTTATATACAGCGAAAGCGGTAGCCAATCAATAGGTTGCGTGTTCATTCTGCTTTCTTGGATATATTATAATGAGGTGGTTGCAAGCCCATGAGAAAAATTAGCCAGGGCACCATTATATTTAAACCACATGCCTCGCTTCATTGAGGGTGAAACATTTTGAAATATTTTCAGGAAAATTTATTGCCTAAATTTAAGGTATGTTGTTCCATTCAGTTATTTAAGAAGCAAGTACGGTTCCAAGAGATATCAATGATCTTAATTGTGCACACGTTAATGCTAAGGCTTTATTCAGATGCCTGTTAATACTGTGAGAAATGTGCAGTATGTGGTATGGCATTTCTTTCTGGATTTTGAATCTGAATGTGTTTTTTGAAATTTTTACCCTCTTTTCGTGGTTTGCGATATCTTATTATTTTGCTATTTTTATTCCTCTTCATATCTGTTGAGAGCCATCTAATTTTATCGGTTCACTATTAGAATATACAACTAAACGGGACAAATTCTAAGTAGTAGCCAATGTCAATAAACTGTTGCACCTAAAACTAATAGTACAGTCTAAATGAAAAAGAAAATACTACCAATCAGATATTTGTTCAAAAGTTGATCAATTAACATCATACAAATATATTTATTAATTCAACTTAAGTTGCTATATCCCCTCTCTGGCTGTATCTACATAGATTCTTGTTTAGCCTTTCACCAGAGTTTGTGTTTATCAACATAAGCTTACAATAGGTCAAATGTATAAAAAATATAATCAAAAAGATGATCTTACGATCACGTATATATATTGACTGATTTATGGCAGCAATTGAAATTTTTATGGCCACCTATTTGACTGTATTTTTTTTTTGTTTCTTCTTTTGCCTCCCACCAGAGTTTATTTTGCTTGTCAACGTATATGCAATAACTCAAATGTATGCAAATAATAAAAAAATTGGCCTTCCTCCAACATATTTATGTTGATATTCTCAAATGAATACTTACATTCTCTAGTTAAATCTTTTACAATAACACATATATAATTTTTTCAAATGTAAAATTAGTTGGTTATTTCTGTAAATGAGAGAGTTTTATTTTTGATCTGGGTTTTATTTTTAAATACGATAGAATGAGAAATGCTTGCAATTTCTTTCATTCATTTGATATAACTTTTAAATAATCCAAATGAAGTTAAATTTTTAAAAAAATAATTCGATGTAATATTATGTCTGAAATGCATTTCCTTTAAAAATGAAAAATCCATAAGTAATACGTACCACATTAAATACAAAGTCACCATCACGAATAAAACAAAAGCAGATCCGACGCTGATCATGGCGTACATCCATATGCTTGTTTCATTGTCATCTAGAAACAGAAAAAATAAATCTGTATTGAAATTTCAAAGTTTTAAAGAAATTACTTGAAAATAATAAAAATTACCTTTATTATAATATTTATCATAAATCATCTTTATCATCATCTTCTTTTCTTTATCATAAAATTATCTTTTTAATCACAGTGTAATATTTTACGATATGCTTTAAATACAATGTGTTATTTTCACATCCAAAAGAATTCAAATCATTCAAAAGAAAATGTGCTATTTCAAACTACCATATACATCATTTGTTAATTATACTTTTTATTACCACCCCTTTATTAAAAAAGTCATTGTTAAATGTAACTCGGTTAGTAAAAATGTAGATATCATCACTTAGCATTGAAGTTATCAGGCTCTATTTTTTTAATCAGTGAAGCAAAATGATGTAAATTATGTAAAAATCAGTTTTATGAAGTTGTGTTTATTTTCATCAAGTTGCTGAGTAATTTTTAATTAATTAAGATTCTTGTTAAAATTTTAAAATAATAGTTCCAAAATCTGCATTTCTATCTTCAAAAGTATTTTTGCACTATATTTGGTAATCCTAACTTAAATACTGTGGCCTATGGACCGCCAAACAAGCGCGATATCTTTTTCACTAGTTAAGATAGAATTTTACAAATACAATTCAAATAATTTCTTTGTTTTCTGCTTTGAATGATTGTTTGATTATTCTCATCATAGATAAATCTTACAAGTCAAGATTATCAAAATCACATAGAATTCACATTCTAATATTTGATACTGAAAATGCAGTATACATAATGTATACAAATTTAAATGTGTTTTTGGTTTATCCTTTAGTTTGATTATTCTTGAATTTACATTAATATTTAGCAAATCATTTTTATTGCTATTAATTGCATGCAATGCCGTCAGGAAATGCCTTTCTTTGATGAAGGCGAAATTTTATTTTATAGAAGATCGTACAATTAATAAATAAAAGAAAATTGTTTTTATATTGAGTTAATTGGTCTATGTCACACATATATTTTGCAACACTGTATTTGATTTAAAAAAATAATGTTTCCTATCTCATGATGAAAAATTTGGAATTCGATTAGAGAAAGTAAACATGGAAGGATTTCTTTACAACCGAAGAAAAAAAAGATGATTAAATTCTAACGAAAGAATCTAAAATATCTTCTTTCAGTGGAAATTTCTTCACTTTTTACAAAAATAAAATAGGCTAGCCGATAAAAATATAATGATGGAATAAAATTGTCAAGAATCATTAAAGAGCTAAAGAATTTATTTCACACGTTTTCAACTTGAAATTTTTTAATGACAGTTATTTAACACGTTTTAAGCTTATTTGCAGAGATGAGATGGCAAATATAAAAATCATTAAAATGCGATGATTTTTTTCCAGCGTATGTAATAGACACGCATTAAATATCAGTATGAATTTAAATTCGCTCAGTTAATTAAAATTTGATTAATTCAAATATTTGCTTAGTTAATTTATGAAAAAGTGGGGATGTAGAATATAAGTTATTTTTATTCAAAAAATATAAATTTATGCTACACATTTTTTAAGAATTTTGTTACTTACAAGTAAATAAAAATTATTTTTCATGGAATCAACATAATGTGTGTTAGAAAAAAAATCGGTTATATTTGAAATTTTATATCATTAAGACTTTGTGAACCAATGATAAGTATGTGAGCTATTAACAAATATCCTCTTTCAGAATTTAAACAGAAATATAACGTTTTTTAATAAGAGCTGTATATCTTTACCAACAGATGTATTATAATAGATATCCTCTTTTATCTGAAAAATTTAAAAAATTTCTTCTTTAATAATTTAACGAAAAAATTTCATTAATAACAAATTTTTTAAATCATCCAGCAGCAACAAACAGAAAATATGCTTAAGTGTAAAGAACTTCTTTTAATTATTTGATAAATTAAAACCCCAAAGAATAATAGAAATACTTTCATCGATAAAAATATAACAGTAAAAAATACAATGAATTATAAATACCTTCACAATATATAGATGTAAGTATATCAGAAAAATATATTAATACAAATAAAAATAATGCTGAAACAAATGAAAGATATTCAAAGTTTGTATAAAAATGTTGTTATTAAAATGATGAATTAAATTTGTCTTAGGAATAATCCATTCATGGGAATAATCAAGAATGCTACTTATTTAATTTTTTTAATTACCCTATAGTATTTATTTCTTTTCAGTAGTATTTTATTAATCCAGCAGATAATTCCTCTTTTTCAAATCCAGAGGATCAAAAAATTTCCAGATTTACGAAATGCTTGAGTACTAGATGTCCATTTACGTAATGTTTCTGTCTGTACTGATGTTCTACAGGTCAGACCATTTAACCTAGAACTACCAAAATTACGACTATCTTTGAATGATGGACATCTCGGGGCTCTTTTTCTGAAATCGTAATTAATTCAAAATAACTGAAGATTTTGCCGTTTTTCTAAAATAACATTAGTGCACAAAAAAATAATTAAAAAAATTCAACTAATTTTTTTATTGCAATTTTTTAAAGTAATTTTTATTGCGAATTTTTTAAAGTATTCTTTATTGTGAAATATTCGAAAATATTGTAATATATTTCAAACTATTGCATAACCGCTATTATATGATCAAATCTATATAATAGCGAACTTCTATTCTATTGTTGCAAACTCAAAAAATGTTACAGTCTTTATTAAAAGAAAGTAAAGTTGCTGTACCATCAAAGATAGTAGTTGTAGATAGGCTGTTGTAAATAATATTGATAAAATGGTAGATTAGTAGATAGATTATCTAAGTTATTTAGCTTTTGGTGAAAACATTTATATTGGAGTGTTTCTTAAAAATCAAAATGCCATAAGTAACTTGCCTTGTCAAATGCCATAAGTAACAACTACAAGAGTAGTAATAAATGTTACTAAATATAAGCAGCAGCTTAATGTTTAATGTCCCCACCAACTCATTGATAATATGTTAAGATTGATTTGCTTTCAACTTACTACTATTTATAGAAATAATCTGAATGAATTAATTAATTTGCTTTGTAATGTATTTTAGTTATTTTCAGAATATGTTTAGAAGTTTCTTTTATTTCATATTCAGTGAGCTGTGATCATTTTGTATTGCTGTTTTCATCTTCTTTGAGTACAATTGTGCTATTTAACTGAACTTACTTTTAACAATTTTATTTTAGTGTCTAAATTTTTGTGAGCAAGATTATTTTCAAAGTTTTAAATATTCTAATAAAAAGGTTTCCGAATTTTTGTCAATTCTAAGCTCTTTCTTCTTTAATATTTAACATGTTTTATAGTTCATTATCATAAAAACTATGGAACACTGTAAATAATTTGTTATTTAAGAGTCTCTTTCTTACAACCAAATCAATCAAAGATTTAATTTGGTTCTAAAATTAATGAGTGGCAGATAATTATGATCTGAAATGATTAAAATAGTGGTATGTCATTATCATATGTACTATCATAAAAGGTTACAAAAAAAAACACATGTGCGATAATGAAAATGTCAAGGTAAAGAATTGATTGGAAAGAGTGTAATAAATTAAGAAAATTCCCTTTCAGAGCTTTAATGAATAAAACAACTCTAAAACAATGGAATGGATAATTCTAATGAAATTACTTCCGTTTCCAGAAGTAGGTTTCCTCGCAAGCTTTTCCAATCAATTTATCTTCAATATGAAAAAAAGAAAAAGAAAGATCATTTACTTAGAAATCTTTTGTTTTCATGTGTATTTGAACTAAGTTTGCGACATAATCTTAAAATTAATGTATTATGGGTTCATTTTGGAATGAATAATGATTCAAAGTTTTAAGGAAATACATTGCTAAATACTCAAGATATAAATGTAATTTGAACTAAAAAAATTGTTTTTTTTATTACAATCATTTTGCAATTTCTGTGAGACATTTAATTGTGATTCTTTTTCCTAAAGCATTTAGTTTCATGGAATGTTTTGAATATTTTTCCAAATAGAAATTGGAATTGTGGAAAATACAGGAAGGTGGTTTCTTAATGGTTTTTTGGATCACGATAAATTTATCATCTTTAGAATGTTTAAATTAGTCAAAGATGTTATGCCAAACTATCGTTCAAACTATCGTTCAACAAACTGTATCGTTCACATTACCCCAATATCCAATTTTAATTTGAGAAGTAAATAGTAGCATTGAACTTCCTATTACGAATTGATTGTTCAACGTCAGCAATTTTAATAATAAGCAAAAAAAGAGTGTTAAAAATAAACATGAAACTGAATATTTAAGTAAAAAATAATCATTACACTAAATCGAAAGCGGCCATGCTTAGTCATTACTACGCCCTAAGCAGCCAACTCCACCACTTTCCGTAACTAAGGAAGTGTAAATTAGTAGAATCGAGAGTCTGGTCGACTGTTTCCCTCCAAATCGAGCCAGTTCTCATTTCCCTTCCTCTGAAAAAACCATTCATTGTCTTAAACTCTCAGCACAGGCACCTATTTTTAAACATTTACATAAATGCTAGGTCATTTTGACAACAAATTGTCTGGCACTTTTTACTTAGCTATATATTTTATTAAAAATAATTTTAGGTATCAGGCTACATTCGAAGGGAATTTTTTTTAATTTGACTTTTTTAAAAACCTATTTAAAATTATTGTTTTTAGATGTATTGTCAATTATAATGCAAAATATTATAAATATAACAACAACATTTAAAAATATAATATATATTGAGAAATAGAAAAATTTGTAGTACATTTTAATAAAATTTAACCAAAACGGTTAACATTCTACTCAAAATTTTAATTTAGCAATCCTATTTTTCTTTGCACACAACTTATAGAATATAAAGATGAATTAAATGAACCAAAATCTATAACAAATCTTGAGATGCAAAGAAGTTTTGAGTAAAAATATACGTTTATATACACTTTTTCCAAAAATTCCCAACTTAATTCTAAAAACACCAATAAACGAAAAAGTATTTCTCCAACCATAAAACTTTTGGTTCCTTTCATTGCTCATATTATTTAAAACACAATTTGAAATTTTTACTTAAATATTACTATTAGTTTTTGAGATGTCATGTTAAGGGGGGAGAATTTTTTTGAAAATTAAAGTTTTGAGAAAATTGAAGTGAAATACAAATTTAAATATGTGACCCTGGATAATATATCAGGCCTTCCTTTTATTAGAAAAGATAAACTGTTTTGGAAAGAGGAAAGTCTTAACTACAAGAAATAACAATAAAAATAATTCGCCACTGGTCAATAACCAGTGTTTTTAACGTAGTCAGATACCTTAATCAGATTATATCATTGTATCAGATCAGACTATTTGTATAAAAATAAAACTTAATCTGATTATATGAATGTTTGAATATTTTTTTCGTGCAAATAATCCTTTATTTAAGTCTCAAATGTGAATTTTAATCAGAAAAACAAACAATCAAAAATGAGCTTCACTCTTTTTTTTCCCTTCCGTTTTATTTTCATCCCCCCTCTATTCATATAAAGTTTATTATTTTCAAACTAAGAATTTCTTACGTATAAAAACATTGGAAGAAGAGGGAAAGTCTATAGTTTACTGATAGTTTATATCTGAAATTGTTTGTTAAAAATGCTTTCCAAACAATTTTGAAAATTCATAACTTTTGGCTTTTATTTTTATATTTATGTTCAAAACACATTTTTATCATTACTTATTTATTATAAAATGGGTTTTTAACATACATTTCCAGACGGTTTATTCACATTATAAGAAAATGCAATTTATATAAGGATTTGTTACTTTTTCGATAATCATGAAAAGACATTCGATTAAATTATTCACTCTTTCCCAGGCTCCTGCACCCACTGTCTAAGATTGTATTTCTTCATCAATTGGGAAGAACCTGAGTAAGAGCTTAACTATTTAGTGTTTAGAGAATAAAAACTCTACTTCTTCTCTACTAACAGATAAAAGAAACTACTAGTGCTACATTTTGTTGTTTGTTTTATAGCATTCTTTCTCTTTCCACGATTTAGTCATAAATAAATTATCGCTGAATTTATTTAACCGATAAGCTTCAAATAAGTAACTTTTCATTATTTTATTTTACTCGAATTATGATCAATGTTTGATACTCTTATTTTTAACGCATTTTTTCACCGTATTGTGCATGTATTCCTCTCAAAAATCGAAAGTTTTCATACTGAATGTGAAGCAACAAACAGGAAAGCATTTGATTTATTTTTACTCAATAAAAACATCAGTAAAGAAAACTCCAAGTCAAAGAAAAGCTGTTTTTGTTATTCAAATGAGATGCAAATTCAACTTTTGTCCTGAATGAAAAGCAAGTGAGAGATTAACGAGAATGAATAAAAATTTATGTTTGTTAGAAATGGATTATTGAATGAAGTAAATAGTTACACAAAACTGCCGGCACACATACTAAAGCAAAAAACACAATAGATTGTTTCATTGTACAAAAGCTCATGTCAATCTTTTCTAAAAATAACTTATGTTTCAAGAATTGTTGAGAAATATTTTTCATAATTTTCCACATACTCCCCCCATGTTATTAATCGATCATAATCCAACAACATTATTTGACGGGCCATTAGTTTTTCTGACGGATTTAATTAGTAAAAAATATCAAATACTTCTTTCTTTTTCTCTCTCGTATAGGCACTATTGAGAAAGAAGAGTAACTGTCAAAAAACTTGAATTCGAGATTTTGAGAAAACTCCATGTTTTAGAACTCTCTGTGTTTGAAAAAATGTATCTAAAATCTTAAATGTAGTCGGATGAAATTTGGTATAGTCTTTACACCATATTTACAGATTTTTATTAAATTTTGTGTAAAATTTGTCCAGAGATAGTTATTCTGTTCCGCTGTTCAAATATAAGTTAGCATAATTATTACTTCTCGTTCTTGCGTACAGCCGATCACCCTGCCACCACAGAACGTAGCAGGGTTTGTTGTGGTCGACTGCTGATTTAGTATTGTCCATCCTTTCATTGACCGATCTGTCATACTAACATTCTCTTCGAGGTAGTTAATTTCTGTCCTCCTTCCTTACCTTCACAATCTCAAACAGTTGATAAAAAAATTGACAATCTTTGATCTCCTCCAGGATTTTGAGATTACCTGGTACCGTCAATACTTGTACCATTCATATTTGTACCATCAGTGCTGTCAAACCATTGTAGCTTTATTTCTTCTCTTAATTCCTCTTTTAAGAAACAGTTTATTTAGGGAGAATTATATCAACACTCCGTTTCACATAATTATTACTAAACGAAAAGAGCTAGATACACAAAATTCGGTGCGCAGTTTTGGCATCTGGAATGTAGACACCTGACAAATTTTAAGTTAAGTACACCAACGAGCTGTTTTTCGATCCGTATTTTCAGAAGCACGTAAACGCGATTACCAAAACGTAATGATTTAATAAATCAAATTTGGTATGGGATTTTGGGATTACAAGCAAAGATGTAATCCCAAAATTGCGTCATATTTTTGTTTCAATGGGTTGAATAAAATATGTCAAATTCAACATTCCAAAAGTTAATATTTTGAGACTATTGTACGCCAATCTATTTAAAGTGTTCTTTGGCCAGTTAAGTTTATCAAAGATTAACCGGGAACATTTGGGGGAGACCGCTCCATCTACTACAATTTCTATTGCTTCTATTTCGTTTTGAAAATGGATTTCTGTTCTTTGCGAACATTTAATATGTATAATTTAATTTAAAATTATGCCAATGAAATGCAGCAGGCAGTCTAACTAAAATAGGTAAGCAATCTACAATTTTCTAAAGAGAATATTTCTTTTCTGAATAAAGAAAAAAAACATTATACTAAAGTATATACAGACAATTAAAAATAAATTTAATTTTATGCATTTTTTTTACCTACTCTAAAACAATATCCTTTTAAATTATAAAACAAAATTTTTCATTCCATAATAGTCTTTCTATCTAAAAAATACATATTCATAAACGATTAGAACTGTACAATGTAAGTAAAATTAATGTTTCATTTTTGAAAGCATCTGAAGTTTTTGATCAAGCGAAACATTTATATCAGTTGACTGAGCTGTCATAAATGTCTTTAATGTATTTTCTAGCCGAGAACTTCAAAGACAGATATCAAAGCAAAACTCATGATTAAATACAACTTCAGCGAAGGCAGGGAAATATAAAAGAAATCAAGTAAAATGGTCGTCAAAATTCTTGACATTGCAATTAAATGTAATAATTCTCAAAGATAAGTTTTAAGAATATAGTACAGACATGGATATAATTACCAAAACTTGTGCATATTTTAAATTAACAGCTATTTGTAAAAGTTTGATTTACAGATGCGACAGGAATTTCATATGAAGGAATGAATTTCAAACTTTCTGAATTCATCTCATCTATATTTAATTTATGCAGATATTGCGACGTGAAGGCAAAACTGAAATATATTCGAAATGAAATAAACATCTGGGGGAGGGCATTGAATTTAGCTATGAAAATCTTCAAAAATAATTACCATATCTGGAAATAATTTAAAATGAAGATTTCCTTCTCCTACTTATTTGAATATATGTTTAAGCCTAAGAAAATTACACTCCCTCCTACACACACACACACACACACACACACACACACACACACACACACACACACACACACACACACACACACACATATATATATATATATATATATATCACACAGAGAGAGAAAAAATATTGAAAAATTTTAGCTTTAGGGAAATTCTGGTTTTTCTTTATCGTTAAGTTACGATTTTTCCTCATCATCTAAACACTTAATTTGGGAGAATATCTGCAAACTCAGTTGCTGTGTAAAGTAAACTGTATTTCACGAATCCGTTTATTTCCATGAAGCTTGATTTAGTAATTAGTGTAGTTCACTATAGTTATATTAACATCCTGTTTGAAAGGATGTTAGGTATTTAATCATAGGATTATTTTAGGACGAACCTTGCAATTTTGAATCGCTGTCTGATGGTCAGGAAGACACCTGGATAATCACCTCTTTCTAAACTTCCATACCACACCAGCAGGAGGACGTTTGGCTCCAACAGATTTAACGTGCACCAATTCGGCTATAATTTAGTAAGTTAATAAACAATAGAGTCACGCAAATGAAGATATCCAAAATATTTAAAGTTTAAATATAAAAGTCTTAACTTCCTGAAAATAAAAACTTTAGGTAAAGATTTAAAGTTAAAATAAATCTTAAAAAAATGTATTCTATGTAATACTCTATTTTTAGAGTTATTGAATAATCTACAATAAGTCTTCCTTCATAAGTCATATCCAAATATGAATTCGAGATCAAAGAAAAAATGTAAATATTAATAACAATTATAAAAATCTTTCACAAAATGCCAGTAGATGTCGCGCATCAGAAATGACTAAATAAGAAAAACGCAGTCGTATCCTGAAATGTAATTAAATCTTCGTTAGCCATAAAATAAAATATGTACGCATGTCTGATAAGGGGAATCCAATTCGTTTGTTTGATTTTACTTTTAAAGAACTGGGTTCAAAATAATTTTGAATTCTTCTTTCAGAATACTAATTTAGCTTCTCGTTAGGATTGATTATCATGGATATAGAGTGAAAAATATCAAAAGGGTTGAACATATAACAGAATAGATTTTTTAAATGCGAGATTTGTCTGAAATATATAAAGGTGAAAATAATTGCAACTAATGGGATGAAGATATCTATGAGAGAACTTATTCGCTAACGTTGTGAACAAAAGTTAAATAAATAAATAAAAAAACGTTTGAGAGGAATGTTTTGAATTTATTCGATCTGTATTAAATAAATAACATAATAAACATTACAATTACATAATAAATTAAAATTATAAACATTCTATACTTCAGATTTTATTGTGCATAATAATTATAAAAAGAATGAATTTTAAGATAATTTTTTGTGAAATTGGTTAATATTATATTGTATCACATCTTAATCAAAGGCAGTCTTTGGCAGGCTTCATTTTCAGACATCATTTCTGATAGTCAACTTATAATAATGTCAATTTAGTTTCTATTTCAACACATTTTTCATTTTAACATTAAGGATTTATTTGAAGTTTCTTTCTTGAAATCTCTCTCTCTCACACACACATACGCACACAAACATACAAAAAAACATATATTGTTACGGAACTTTAATTCCATTAAGTTAGTAAATTCATCGATTCCCTTGCAGTGGGTGTGTAGTGTAAAAACAATAAGCAGGTCTCTATATCAAACGACGACTTTTTTAACCACAATGAGCAGAATAGACAGATAAAGATATATAGCCATGACAAACACAAACACATAGCAGTACACTACAACCGACAGTAGACCAAGTAGCCAACAGCCAGTAAGTAGTAATTTTTAGTAATAAGAATCACGGTATTCAGCAGGAGGAGGTAATCTTTGAAGCTTCACTGTACGGTTTTTCTAAACACCAGCAATTCTCCTCTTTGTCTTCGATTTAGTTGTATCCAATTACCGACTCACTACTACACGACTGGTTTTATACCTTGCTGGACTCGATACTTATTCCACAATAAACACGAGGACACGGCACTCAGCTCTATTCAACAATCTCTAAAGATCTACACAATGCTTCGCTGAACTGATTAAAGAATTTGTCATTACTTCACTGCCCTCTCAACGACTTAAGGCTCAACTCACTTCAGCTTAAACTGTTGGTCTTTTATAATTCCAGCATGCAGGCAGATCAGATTTTGAAAAATTCACGTATATCACAGTTCCTATTAATTCTATCATCAAAATTCTGGAAGATTCCAGTATTGTCTATTTTGTCGACCAAGTCGTCAATTGGTTGTCAAACTCTGACGTCACTAATTTAGCCTTCACACGACTCGATACTGCTTCTACAGCAAGCCCCAAAATTCGGCACACGGCTTAATCCAGCAATTTCTTGGGTTGCACATAACGCTTGCTCTTCACTGGACCGATCCATCTAATCACCATTGAATCTTTCACCGATTTAATTCATGACTGACTTCGGCTTGAGACTGCCGGCTTTAAGTAGTTCTGAGCCATCATTCGTATCTCGATTTCTGTTGGTTCAATTGCTAAAGTTTTCAGTAATTATTTTGTCACAAAAATTGCCAACATTACCAAATGATAGCCAAGTTTGACGTCAACCCTTGATCTCACTGATTCAATATCCGATCAGCACTCAAGATATCTAATCGTAAAATGTGTTTTCCAATGATTAAATTGACCGTATTTGGAAACATTATAGATTTGTTACAATATGTGAGTCTAAGTTTGTTAGTTTGTGTGTGTGCGTGTAATGTAAACAGAGATTTCTGAAGCAGAGTTGTGGTCGAATAAAGAGAGACAACAATTTCAAATTTCGCTTTTTTTTTTCTCATTTCAGGAGGCATAATTTTTTTAGTCGCATCCCATGAGGCAAGAGAAGCGGTCAAAACTAGTCAGCTCACAGCATGGCACAAAATTAGAAAAAAGCGAAAAAGTACAAGAGAGAGAAATCTTTTTCTCAGTTTTCATGTACCGTGAGATTTTGATAAGGATTTCTTTCGATTTACTTAAGGGAGTCATAGGGATCTTTTAAAAGAATAAGCGCAATTTTTTATCCCTTCACTCGAAGAATGTGAACTGCTGATTTCAGCATTTTATAGAGGTTCTGTTTAATTAATTAAATAGAAAAAGAAATACATAGATATAATGAAACAAACGTTTGATATTTAAAAAAATGCTGTAACAATTAAATGAAATATATAAATACCAGACTAACTAAACTTTTATTTAACTGAAATTTTTGAATATTTGTAACTTGTAGAATTTACCCTTTTTCGTCAAACAGTCGTAAAAATTGACAAGTTTGCTGTCCTCATCCAAGCGAACTTATTTTGTGTGAATAGAAAAAATTTTTGTCATTAATAATTATCATTTGTACATTTAAAAAAAATTTGTTTGCTTAAAAACCATCGAATCTATTCTTAAAATCTAATTCCTGTTTTAATTTTCAGAATAAACGTTGTGCATTTGCGTTTGAGTTATCTATAACCACAGTTCATAAATAAAAAATGGCAGAAATATCACAAAGAAACAATTAAATAAAATGTTTTATATTAACCTATTAACTTGGTATGATGAAATATTTCAGTGCAAAATGAATAGAATATAAGTTAATTAATCTGTTAACAGGTTAATTGGGTTACCTATACGAATTTTTTTCTTCTGTTGAAACCAATTACATCGTTAAAAAATTTCGTTTGAAATCTAGCTTGAACAATTTATGGTGTATATTTGTGTATATATGCTTATATATTTGCTTATTTCTTCCCATAAATAGGTTTTTTACTCTTTAGAATATTTAGACGAAAGCATGAAAAGAAATATTCGATAAAATATTGCACATGGTATGAATTACATAATTTCAATGCCTTATATTTCTATTAAAAATTATTCACCAAAATTTTTATGGAATAGATTGTAATAATTGATCTGTAACATTAAAAATTGAGCAAATTATCCACAGAATATCATTTGCTTCCCTATTAGTAACAGGAAAAGACAAGAAGAGAAATATTTTCTTTTTGTGCTTTTTCTTTTTTTATTTTAGGAATCTTTAGAAAATTCGCACAGAAAAAATTTAATTAAAAAATATGGAATTTATTTTGCATCAGAAATTAATTTAATTCAAAAAATCCTAAAAGTCTACAAAGTCATAATGAACGAAATCAGGATGAATTACAGTTTTACTATATAGAAAATAATTTACAAATTTCTATAAACCTAAAATTTGGTTGGCTATTAAATCCAAAAAGTAAGGAATCAGACATAGAAATTAATGGCATTTCTTGTCATTGAGATGCTTCGACACCTCCACGACAAGGGCTGTCCGAAATTTCATGCTGGGAGGGAGCTTGATTAAACAGTACAGCTGTCATGACATTATCGTAAACGAAGGTGTGAGCAGAAAGCAGCCCAGAGCGATCCGTGTTTTGGAAAACTGGGTCATCAGAATTAATTGCAGGGTCGCTTCAAATATCCACGACTTATCAAGATTTATAGTCTCGATGGGAGGAGGACGGCTGAAACAGGAAGGAAGCGTGGTAATGTTGCCATTCGTTAGACCCCCTGCACGAATGGAATTTGAGAAACATAGCTCATGCTTCGAAATTAACTGCGGGTATTTGGAAGATACAGTTTCAAGAGACTTGAGACACCCAAGAAAAAATTTTCATATGTTATATTTTACAAAGCGTAGGAGGAATAACAGCGTCGATTGGAGGAAAATAAATCAAAAGTAACCTTGTAATCACTCCCACTTTCAATTTAATCTTAGATATACATACGGGATGAATTTTTTTTGGAAAAAAATTGAAGACTTGTTGATATATATTTTAGAATTTTTGTAGAAAGTATTTTGAAAAGGTACTTAAAAATAATTCAAAATCAAAAATTTTTTGAAAATTAAAAGAAATATTTTTTTATAGTTATAAATAACTAACTTCTTTTCCATCTAGTTCAGAAAGTTGTCTAAGGATTCGTTCTAAATTTTGCATAGAATTTTAGAAATATATTACTTAAATTCTAAATGAACTATAAGAAGCATTTAACTTAGTTCCCAAACTATGACAGTGCTGGCTTCCTGGCTTAGGGATAGCCACTCTTTCCTGTTATGAAGGGATCCCAGCTTCGAATTTCGGTTCGGACATGATTGTTCATCTACCGTGTTGAGCTGTGTGAAAGAGTCGCCGTGTAAAAAAGGGTTGAGAAACCGAACGCATGTGTCTCATCTCCCTGTGAATGACTGAATGAAATGCGTCAATGAATATCTCTTTTTGAAAAGAATTGTGACTCAGGTGTAGCTAAGACATGCCCTTGGCCTTAGATGGCGCTGCTGAAAAACGAGAGACGCTCCTTGGTTAAAGATCACAGAGTTTGTCAGTCGGCTTGTCTATGACAAGCGCCATCAGAAACAATATCAAACAACAGAAACAAATAAGATAGTAGACATATATTACCATGTCCCTGAACTGTTGTAAGAAATATCCTGTGCTTAAATGCTACATAATATGAAATTTTCAATTTGCTTGTTTTGTAAAAGCATTGAAATAAAAGTAAAAGGATTTTTAAATAATATTTTGTAGTTCAAATACTTCATATCAAGTCGATAAATTATAATTCAAATTTGTGCAAAAAATTTACACTTTGTTATTTATGAGATTTTCCATAAGCAAATTTCATCAATGCTTAGAATTTGATAGAGTGGGAACTTAAATGTATGGCATTAATAAGTAAGTTATACTGCAGAAAAATATTGAGGATATTCTTGGATATTGAGGATTATTGAGGATATTCTTGAATATTGAGGATTATTGAGGATATTCTTGGATATTGAGGATTATTGAGGATAGTCTTGAATATTGAGGATTATTGAGGATATTCTTGGATATTGAGGATTATTGAGGATATTCTTAAAATTAACCGAGCTACCAAACTGAAATGTAATACGTAAAAATATAATATGTTTGCCTTAAGGATAACATAAAAAATATTTTATATATTTTATTATATGTAATGATATGAAAGTTTTTATAAAGTTTGAAGAATGGAAAAATGATATTTATTTTAATCTATCAGATGATATATTGAAGTTCAGCAAAGGCTTTAATTTAAAAAAGTAAGTAAATTAAGTATCAATAAGTTTTGTAAATTTCTATACAATTTTTAATTAATTAATTTTATTTAAGAATATTTGATATATGAATTCAGCTAATCAAATATCGGCAATTAGAATAAATATTTAACTTGTTAATATTTAAGTTTATGGAAATAGCTATAGTTTATTAAAAATGAAAATGGATCCACAATTTTCCCTCCCTAAAAGGTTTAAATAGAAAGTTTAAAAAATCATATGTCCAATATTCAATATTTTCGAAACAGTCATGTGAGCCTACAGACAGCTTTCAGTTATTTCTGCTTCAATTATAACATTTTAAGAATTATTCATTACTGAATTTATTATGTTATTAAACACTTTCATTTAACTTGATTTGTTTCATATTCAAAAGGATTAGCTTTGTAAATAATTTTTCATTTTCTTCTGATGGAGGTTGAATATTTTGCATACTTATGTATTGCGAATAATGATTCACTTTAATACTATCACAATATAATCGTCAATTATTTAGGAATTAATTATTTAATTGATTCCACTACTGCCACGAGCTAGTGAGCTTGAGAACCGATAGATCTAAAGATTTAAAAAATTCAATAATTCAGAACGCAAGATATATATTTAAATAATATTATAGATGGAATTTTTATAATATCGCTTTCATTTTTACAGCAGAGCAAGAACTACTCTTAATACTATATTTCATATTCAACGGTAATAAATAATATTATTTTTGCAATCTAAATAAAATGGTAGCAAAAACGTTTTTATATTGTTTTGATATTTCCTATTCTAGATAAAGATATATATTCGTTTCATTAAGAATTTTAAGTTCGTATCTTGCGGATGTTTATTTAAAAACTAGAATGTTTAATTTTGCTTTCTGAATTAAATACAGACTAGCTACCACTATCCTTAAAAAATGATACATTTAAGAAATCTCATCAAGAAATTTTCCAATCATTACTGCTAAAAAATGAAACAACAATCAAAATAAATTGTTTATAAGACAATATGAGTAATTACAAATATTTATTACCAGATATATTTATGCAATCAGACGATCCTCACTGTGAAACCTGCAGAAGGTTATTTTATAAATGTATGTTCTTAGAATATATAAAACAAAATAAGTATTTACAATACAATCTAGAGACTCTGTATGGATACTTTAGAAATTCAACCAACCCCCAAGTTAATTTTTTTTATTTTAATGTCATGCAGAAGAAGTTCTAAATTGCAACAAAACAAATTTCTTAAAGGAGTTTAAAATTTTCTTTCGTATTTAAATTCATTTGTTATTATATTTTTGTATTTAACGTGCATGCATATGTATTTTTAAGATGCAATTTACAGAGTACAATGTTTATTATGTTATACTTTATCTCCAAATATAAATAAAAATTCTTATTTTTTATGTTTCAAGTATTCAATTGATTTTTTTAATAAAACCAGCAAAAGCTTGAATTAAAATAAGAATATTGCATACACCAATAAACCCATAACTAAAGTTTCCATATAATGATGCTTGAAAACTAATAGAATCATATGACTTTTAAAAATAGTGCATTTTATCAAAAATATCGTTATCTTGAAAAATGATTGTTTGATTTTACCTAAACTCATTGGAAGAGTGGAGTTTATACAATCAAATTCAGTTTCAGCCATGCAAAATGTTGTTAAGAAAAAAATTGTTAAATTGCTTTTATAAAAATTTTATGTATAAAAAATTACAATATTGTGTCTATGGTTGAAGTTGTTTTTTTAAAAAAATTATTTCCAGATGTTAATTATTTCTTTTAAATCTAAGATTATTTTGCAAAGAATTTCAGTTTCATATTTCTATAAATTCCGTAAAAATACTTGACCCTGAATTCACAAAATAGTTTTCACATTTCTATATCAAAGAAGTGTTAAAATAGGAAAATTTAAAGGTGAGATTTTGTTGTGAAGACTTAAGCATCAACCAGAAACCGTGAACGTATTAAAAGTATTGAAATAATTAATTTTTAATTAATTTTTGAAATAAAAATTTTGAAAGTTTCCATTAAGAAATTATATCTATTATAGAAAATAGAAATTTGTACCTTGTGGATTATTCAAATCTTATTTTAAATGACATTTATTCTGGGCAAAATAATTCAGCTGAAAATAGTTTTTCACATAAAAGATTTATCCTTTAATTGTTTAGCTTAGCTTAGAATAATACTATTAATGCCGAAACACTGTTATGCATTCATTCCCTGTTTCTTCTCATTTTATCGTAAATTTATATTTTTAGTTCATTAGCTGGTTATAACATGAAAAGGTAAAAATAGCAATAAATGTTATTAATTTAGTCACAATATATCACACGCTGATTAATATTAGTCAATTTACAATATTAAAATTACAATAAATTTAATATTATAAATTATAAATATATATATATATAAACTTACTAAAATATTATAAACTGATAAATATAATTATATGTACATTAATCAGTTTATATTATATATTGATTAACATTAAGTAGAATATTACACAAAATATTGTGTATTGATTAATATTCATCTAGCATTTCCATTTCATCGAATATTTGTGCTAAATTATTTTCAAATTTCCCTTTGAACAAAGAATTTTTACATTTTATTGAAAAATACTTGTATTCTAATCCAAGCAAAAAAGAGAAAAAAAAATTATTTTTTAAAAAGTCTCATATTTCATACAACTTATCTTCCTCTTATGAAACACGAGTTTGAAATACAGTTTAATCTTTCTAGGTTTTGCTCTGGTTCGGTTGAAATTTAAAAGTAAATTTCCATCGATTGTAACATTCCAAATGATTCTTTGCTATTAAAATACTAATACTCATAAATTATTAGACATAATGTCTCAGTTCTTCTATTAATTAAAACTATTTAAATTTTTACCTTTGAAAAATTTGTAATATTTTTAAGATCTTGTTAGTTAAGAAAAAACGTATATGTTTATTTCTCTTAAAAAAGGATTTTCTAACTAATAGAAAATTTTTAAAAAATCTCAAATTTCCAGAATATAGAGTTTAAATTCTGTTTTATTGTTTTTCATTTTTTTTTACATTCAATCCACTCAACCAGTAAACAATTGGCCAATCGACACTAATATAAATGATTCTTTGAACACAAAAAAATACATCATCTATCATTTATTACAAAGCTCTAACTGATTTATTGTGCATTTGAAAAATGCCGTGGAAGCGACGTTTCTGTCATTTCAAATAAAGTAGGAAAGTCAATAACTTCTGATAAGTCTATTAATTGCCCTTTTATCATCAGTCAATAAGATTTACTTCTATTCAATTTTATTAAATTATTTGAGGTCTTGGCAGGAGGTTTCTTTAAACGACTGTCTTCGAATTTACATATAAGCGGATTTTCCATCATTGAACTAAATTATCATTGTAGAAATTTGTAAGAGTAAGATTTATTTATTAATATTTTTATTATATGATTATGGTAAGGATTCAGTTTATTATTTAGAAATATAAATAACTACAAATATCTAAAAGAGTCATTATTAAATTAATTTTAAAATACAAATTCTTATATTTCATTAGATGATTAAATAAATTTTCTTTGAACATTTCTATAGAAATACTACATCACAACAAATATTCTAATTTTATAGCGTAGTTAATTAACGGAAATTAACTATTACAAAGGTGTTTTGAAGGACTTTTTTGTTTTTGTTGCGATAAAATTGTTATAAAAATTCTCTAAGTAACTTATTTTATATCTCGTATTTTTAAATACATTCCGATTACTTCATACTTTCATTTTATTCCTATATGAATTATCCTTATTCAAAATGAAACATTATACAAAATATATGTAGCGTGTTCAAACTACTGTTACAGTCTTTGCATTATTAATTTTAAAGAAATTAATATTAGTTTTATTGATCTTATATGTGATAAAAAATATCGGTCAGTTGCCTATACTATTATTCTTCTCATATATACATCTTAGCTGTTTCAGAATTTTCCCTTATTATCTTCTGCTTTTTCTTCTGTGAATATGCGAAATAATAGGAAATATAGATAAAGTTTCCTACATCATGAATAAAGGTTGGGAATAGTTACTCTAAATGTAACTAATTGTAAAAGTTTCTTGCCTGAAATTAATTTATCTATATCAAAGAGCAGCTGTGAAAGAATTTGCTTTAGCAATTGGATGTTACAATAAGTAATCGTTATTGTCAACTGATACTGGCTGAGTATATGGTTTGGTACCCAGAAGAGCAATTTCGAGGTATTATCTAATACTGTATAGCCTAAACACGTTTATTATAGCTATTCTTCACCTATAAACATTATCTTAAAGCTGTGCTCACGGAAAGATGACAGTCGAAATGAGATTTGAAGATTTACGTGAGGAATATTTCAGTATAACCAGTATGTATTTATATGATTAGAATATGTCAATAAAATTCTATATTTATCCTTAGTTACTCTAAAAAAATTTTATTTGCTTGAAATGACGTATTTCTGTTTTATATTTTAATTTAAAAAATCCTCACTAGTCTTGATATTCTTGAAGCCTAAATGCGAACGCCTAATGCTAATTATACGAAGCCTAAATGCAGACAAACATACTTCATAAATTCATATTGTATCTTTTATCAAAAGACGATAATCAGTTATTGTAATTTATTAATATTTTTGCTTTGATAGAATCGTATTATTTCGAAAATTATTACAGTATTTAACGAGAATCTAGAAACTTTCAAAAATTTGGATAAATTATGTATTTCTCCGAGAAATTTAAGTGACAAAATCTTAATATGTTTTATCATAATTTATGTAAGAATTTTTCAAATATATTTTTACTTCAAGCATTTTATTGGCCTCAATAAGACCTTTTACAAATATTTAGTCTCAAAAACAAATTGTGAATGCAAATTCTGTAAAATGCAAATACACAATTAAATTAAGAAACTTAGTACTGCTCCACTTCAATTTTTTTAAGTAAAAAAATAAAAAATCAGGGAAAGTTGACCTCTACATTTTCGATTGGCTTGATCTGTCTGACATTTGATTTTATTATTTAAACTCCACATTTCGATTCTTTCTAATGTTTCTATTTATATTAGTTTAAGTTTTACTAAGCAATGATTTTTTTCATTCCATTATAGTTAATTTTGATTCTTATTTCAACAATAGTTCCATGGCAATGACTTATTAATATTTTAGGTATATATATTGAAATTATTCCGAAATTTTGAATGTAAATTGTTTATGTGTAAGTGTAACATACCCTGTAAATAAATAACTCTTCTACTAATTCGGACATTCTTCTAAAACCCTTAATAACCCCATATGTTTGCATCAGAAAACAATAGACAAACCCAATTGTTTGATATATTACGATTATTTTAAAATAACAATGATTACGATTATTTTCATATAAAAATTTATCTTAATAACTAAAGAAAATAGAGGATACAAATAAATATAATGAAACTTTGATTTAAAATACTTATTCTTGAAATAAAGCTTTCAACTGTAGAGAAAATTCATCGTTTGGAAAACATAATTTTTCCAAATTTGGATTAATCGTAATACTTTACAATGTAGTTTTCCAGTTATAAAAGTATCATTCAAGCTAATAAACATTGCTTTACATGAGTTGAATACAATAATCTTTTATATATATTTCTGGTTTATTAATATTATTTTAAATTATTAATCAACATTTATTCAATCATAGGTTAGAATTGTTGAATTCTTTTAATCAATTTTCACAGTGATTTTGTATTAATTTTTTTGTTGTTCAAAATGCATTTATTGCAATTAAATATAGGTTCATATACCATTTTTCCGCTTGAAGATTAATTAAACCTTTGTATTTCGTTAGTCTATTAACGGAACTGCAACATTAAGTGCAGTAATCTATTGTTCTTTCTACAAATTTCATGAACAAAAAGTCAGTGAAGCATATTAGGAATTAATTAAATATTTTTGGATTAATGCATTTATTGTAAGGATATATTTTTAAATCTTTTGACTGCATATTTAAATCATTATTTTGAATCATTCATGCATTTGTTTTTAATTGCGCAGTTCTATTTACTTAGTATTTACTCTGTATTCAATTATTTAAACTGTTTCAACATTTAAATAAGTTAATTGAAACCCAGAGCATGTTTTATTCCCGAATGGTATTTAAAACATTGGGTTTTGTGGGATTTCATTATGACTTCAATAGCATCTTCAAAATTACTAATTCCAGTTTTAATTTGTATCTCGTAATTATTTGATGTGTCCAAAATTAATAGGATTAATTAATAATTTCTCGCTACTTAGACTATTTAATCTTCGAAAAATACATATCCTTCTTTAGGGAATAAATTTGTAGCCTATGAGGGAAGATGACTTTTTTTATATGAATATGTTTTACTTTGAAAGATGTGTTAAAAACTGATGCTACGAATACCTTAACAAACTGAATTATTGTGAAGAGTAATTACGTGAGAAGCATAACAGATACAAAAAAAACACATACAAATTTAATATCTAGCTGCATTTTACGGCATTATATTATTTTTCTTGCATCAGAGATGGGGTACTTCGAAATGATGAGGAGATGCTTCGGACATGGTGGTTGGTTCTCGTCACCTTGGACAATGCGTGAAAAAATTGTGGTCTGACTGCTTCCATCGATGACAAGTGGTACTTTCCTAAGGGAAGGGTTGTATCGTGACCGGTGATAGACTCAATCACAATTCCCACCAGTGTTGCTGTTCCTGCTGCCCAGACATTCAATATTACCTCTCCGTGTGTCTTCGGACTGATCGGAAAGTCAGAGATAGGATTTATTTTTCTTCCAATATGCACTATTTTCTTAGAAACTTTGATTTCTTACTTACTTGAATTGCTAAGATACATCTACCTTCAATTATAAAAATTGAAATAATATAATAAAAAATAAATGAACTTTAAATCTATTTTCCTTTGCATCATAAAATAGGATAAGAACTTCATTAAATAATTAAAATCATCTATTGTGTTGAGGAATCAGTTCGTAGCCTTTTTATATTTACGTTGTTTTTCAACCATTTTTTTACTGTTTGACAAAGTGTATAGTATTCATTCGACAGAGATCTTGCTGTCCTACAAAACTGTGGTAATCTTCTTTTTGAGTAATTAAATTTTTAATTACTTTTAAGGCTTAGAAATGGAATATCGAGGAGGTAAAAATCAACATTTTCGACATCTACTCTTCTTTACTTTTCATCCAGACAAAAAGCTGCTTAAGCAAGTCTGCAGCACCGAAATGGTGAAGTCTATATCCAAAGACCATGATCTGCGTTTGGGGGGGGACTGGGAGGGCATGGTGTACTGAGAAATGCTCGAAAGGAATGCCATGGTCACCAAGGGGCTCTAAATAGCCCAGCTACACCGCATAAAAGAGGCTATGCGACTGAAAAGACCCCATCGACGAGGCCAAACTATATTCCTTCACGGCAACGTCAGGTTCCATTTTACACAAGTCGTCAAAGCCGCATTCCAAAAACTTAAATGGAGGTCTTTCAGCGTATTCCGTATTATCCGGATCTTGCGCCCTCGGATTACCATCTTTTCCGTTCCGTGTCGAACAATATGAAGGGTGTTACCTTCGACAATATAGAGGGTCTTAAAATCCAGACTTGGTGATTTTTGGAGGAATGGCATCGACAAATCAGTCGAGAGGTGGGAGGAAGTCGTAAATAACAATGGATAATACATAATCGATTAATCGATTGTTATTACTGATGGTTTTCTTAAAAAAAGACTTTGATAAAAAAGTTACGAAATTATTCCCCAACCCAATATTTACTAGTGTTATTTATATAGGTAGAAAATAGTAATAAATACAAGTTACACTAATGAAATGATAGAAACTAAATTGCTTAAAGTTTTAAATGATGTAATTCATTTTAAATTCAAAAGCGTTAAAAGCTTAGTGGGAGGAAATTAACAAATAAATTGTTTATTTAATATATACATTAGATAATTAATAATACATATATGCAGTAATTTGAAACTATCTACAGAGTAAAACTCATTCTAATTATCCTAATTCTGGTTTCACTGTAACTTTAACTTCTAATTTGCAGGAAATGAGCTAACTTCTAATTCACACAAGAGATTTCGTTGTTAAAAAGTGTATTTTAAAATTTAATGTTGAGAAAGAAATTGTTTGCTAATTATTATGGGATGGAAATAATTTTCCCTTTTTTCTTTTTAAAACTTTCGGTAATTTAGGCATTAATTTACAGGTATAACAACTAATATGACTAACTATTATATTCGATTTTAATATTGCTATTTGACATAAAACATTCGAAAATATTGAAATTCATTGAGGAGAGGTTTTCTAAATATGTTTCTGTACTGATATTAATATTTATATTTCAATTTCATCTGAGTTTTATTGCATAGTAAAGAATTCGGAATAAAATTTAACTAAGCAATACCATATCATTAATTCAAGATTGCTTTAGAATTACTTTAAAAAATTATTAAAGTAAAAAAAAAAAACATTTTATCATGTACTACTAAAATATGGTTAAAATTGGCAATTATCGATTTTTTACTAATTTTATTATGTGAATAAGATTAATGAAATTTCCGTATTTTCAAATGTATAAATCGATGATTAAATCGCAGAAAAAGATATGAAATTTAAAGTTTCTTCTTGCATTATACTCTTTTATGTATATATTGGTTTATATAAAAATTTCATTTATATTAAAGATATCCTTTAAATTTTACTTTCTCCTACATAGAATATACCAACAGAAAGCAATGTATTTATAAAGCAATGTAAATGTAAAAATAAAAGTAGTCCTTGTGAAAAAAAAACGGAATTACATCTGTTGATTAACAAGACAAACCAAAAGCGTGGTGATAAGCTAAAAAAGGATATTTCGTATGCTGCTTTAAATAAGATAAGATAACTTGTAACAAATATTGAGCAAGTTCACTCATAGAAAGTTTTTCAATTTGAGACTAAAGTAGCACAATGATTAAAAAAATTAAAAAGTGAAATGGATAAAATTTTGAAAACAGTTCTAACATTAAAACAACAGATCCTTATCGAATTTTGAAACAAAAGCGTCTGTCTGTTGCTACTTCCCCACGTATATAACTCAACTTCACCGACTTCTTATATAGTTTCAGTATCTAACTATTGATTCTTATGAAACTTTGAGCCAAACATATCAAAAGTTTGATTGTCTGGAGGCCTTTTATTTCTCAGGCTTCTTTTTTTAACTTGATCACTAAAAAAATATATGATTTTAAGAAATGAAACTATTTTCAGCGATCATATTGCTATAATTATAGTTCGCAACCAAGTTTTGCTATTAATCGATTATAAATAAAGTGTTCAATAACTCTTTATTTGTTTTTGTGTTTCATGGAATCTTCTTTCCACTAAACACTAAAGCCTCAGATGGTGATTCTGAGGGGGGAAAATATAAACTGTAATATCATCACGGATTTGCTCAACGTTATAATTTTCATGCAATGGTGAAGTTTCTTGTGGACCATTCCCATATGTTTCTTAATAGCTTGTATTTTCTTTTGATATGCATATTCTGGAGGTTAAAATTACTTACTGTAACACATATCAGCTCATCAGTTACTTGAGTCAATCAGTTTACAAGCAATATTTGAAGGTATTATCATTATTTGAAGGTATATCCTCAGCATTTATTTTATTTTTTGAGCACAATAGGTTGAAAGTAAAAAAAAGTTACATTGCCAAGGTTAAAGAAAAGAAACTATAAACGCCTTGTTTTGATTGAAATGGCATTTTTTTTCTCACAATGTTGACACGATGATGAAAGATCTGTGATTTCAATCGCGTTGGCGAAGAAATCATTGAAATATTTTGTCCATTCAGCAACAAACTTGCCTTTAATAGAAAATGGGGATTTTTTTATCAGCAATTTCACAGATGGAAGAAAGAATAACTTTCTCACGAGAGCTTCAGAAGAAGTAAATAAATAAATCTTAAACAACGCAGCAGTTGGAGAAAAAACTTAAAAGCAAAGGCTATAATACTGCTTTTTCGATTTCAAAATGCATTTATCGTTGTGGATAATCTATAATGCTTTTCAGAAAGAGTTTTAAAATCTTTTGAAACTATAATATTTTTGTCTTTTTTACCGTTTTCTTAGTTCTGCTTCAAAAGAATTTCCACTTTTTTCTGATGAAGTTTGTTAATTGAAATTTCAATTCAATCATATTTCCACTATGTACTTTGATTGTATTTCTGTACAATTTCATTCTAATTTTAGAAATTTGTAAACTTTGCATTTATCTAAATTTCATATTAATTTTAGCTTCTCGTATTCTATGAGAAAGTTAAAAAAAAACCAATAAATTCGGGCAAATACGTCTATAAAAGATATGTCAGATCATATGTTTTGAAAATCAAGTGCCTTAGATTTTTTTTCATTTCATATTACTGGACTAATGTGTGCTCCAGATATCTTGAAATAATTTACAAATTTTGCGCCATATATCACAGTTGTCCTTCAATCTATTTCACCATAAATGCACGCAAATGCATATCGTCAAACTGAATACCGCTTGTATATACTAAGAGCAGTTAAGGATCTCCCATTGATTATTTGTAGTAGATTCAAGAAAGTAGATCAATTAAAGATATATTGTTTTTACAACTTATAAGCTTCGTTTTGCATAAAACACAAACTTCGTTTTGTGTTTCATTCAAGATTTCTTGGATATCTTATATTCAATGCGCTATTTTTTTAAAATCCTCATAGTAATACAAAGGACATTATTCGCTGTTGTTCGTGCTTCATAGCTTACTTAGCTTTTAATTTCAAACATCTATCATCACGAATTAATCTATATAAATATATAAAAGGCACAAGAAAAGCAGTTGCAATTTTGGGTTTCGAGCAGTTGAAATTTTGGGATTTATGAAATATTATAATTACAAAATTTTACGATGCAAAAAATTCATTTACCTGTTACGCCACTCAGTCATTAAAAAAACACTCGTCATATCACTCTTCAATAAGAACTTTATAGAAAGAAGGGCTCTTTCTGGATTTGATACAGAGATAGTAAACAAAATCTAGAATTTAATACTTAGAAACAACCGAAAACTTAGAAAGCACTAATGGAAAAAAATACGAAGTTGAAAGATTATCAATTCCATCCGCTGTTATAATTTAACTTTTCAAGCTCTGATTGAAAAAAAAAAATTTTTGGAGGTTAAAAATTCTAGCTATTCTGATAGTTTAATTATTGTCCTAAGGTGCTTCAATTTTGAAGTGATATTAAATTGCATTCGCATCCATCATTAAAATGTTTTTCCCATTTTTATTTCTTGAATTCCAAACTCATTTCTAAATTTTTTGTAGCAAAATATTAAATTAAATTGAAAAAGTGCTCAAGTTGAAAGAAACAAATGTCGAAATTTATTTTCTGATGAAAAATAACATTCATATATTAAACTTTATTTTTTGAAAACTATTTACCTCAATAAAAGATCATTGCAAAAATGTATACAAGGTAAAAACTCATACATTGCATTATGTTTAATCATCTTAAATTGTGATGCAATCATTATTATATATCTTATAGTAATTATTAATATGCATATTTATAATAATACATTATATAATTAACTAATGTATTGATAATTGCATAAAATCTCATCAGTTAAATTAAAAATAGACAAGCACAATTTTGAAAGCTGTCGGAAGTTTCATGAATTTAATTAATCTACGCATTATTTTCCACAATTTTTATAAAGAAACAAAAATTTCCGATATATAATACTTCAATTAATCATTTTAATTTCAACTATTTGACAAATAATATTTCTCGAATTACACTGAAATTTCCTGTAAGCTTATAAGACGCAAATTTTGGTGAACAGAATAAAACTATCTACTTTTCTTTGAAATAAATATTTCAACAAATTAAATGCACTTGAAAGTATATTCGCATGTGCTTTATATCTTTAAAGAGATCTTTGGAAGATATGTTGGAGGATCCTATGTATGAATTTATATATCCTTCACAATTTCATTAAACCTTAAATGCTAACGTTTGCTTCATTTTTTATACTTTTGCTAAAAGTCATATGTTTCTTTTTTTTACAAAGTTGAATTGTTGTAATTGATTTGTCATTGAGTTAGTGATGATTTAAGAAATTTACACATGATATGTTACAGTAATGATCTTAACTAACGATGGTATTTTTTCAAATATTTTCATGATTTAATTATGAACTAATCAAAAAAATTAATTACATTTTTAAAGCTAGAGAAAATCGGATGCAAGGTCCCATAATCTATATTTAAAATAACTGGAAAAACAGATGTATCTATCCTCCCCCAGAAACAAACCAATGATCTGATTTCGTAAATTTTTATTTTATATGAAAATTAATGATATCTAAGTATGACATCTATTGTCTGTTGCACCTTTCAAAGCTCACTTGTGTGAAATATCACAAATAAAATTCTGACAGATCTCCCAGCCTCGAAAATTAGGGCACTTTTTGCTAATTTTTAGTAACTTCATTCTTCCATTTTGGTTTTTTGACTAACTAATGAAATGATTTAGAATTTATATGCAAATATAGTTTAAAATAGCGCTTAAGTTTAGTGTGGTACCATGTAGTTCGTGAATTTTAACATTAAAATTAAACTCAGTGCCACTAAAACTAAACTCAGTAAACTGATTTTTCTGTTATAAAAAACGTTAAATATTTTTACTCAGAAACAAATTTACAGAAATATTTACTTTTGCATTAAAATTAAAAATTGTGCAAAGGATGAAAAGAATGACGCGATTCATTCTTTTAATTGAAAATTCATAACAAAATTCTTGGGAAAAATTATTAAGAACACTTAAAGAAGTACATTATTCATCATTGTAATTAACTTAACTCAGTGGCACAACAACCCATGAAGGGCAGATACATACATTGCCATGTCTGCTTTCTTGACTGAGGGTCCTGGGTTGCAAGGTATATGTTCTGATTAGGTGGTCAACCTAACGCGGGCCCCTCAGTGTTTTGTTTCCAAGCCTGTTTGGTTCTCAGTTTATCGACCCACTGACGGAATGAAAGGCTGAGTCGACCCATCCAGAGGATCTCTCGAACCTGTGCGTTAGGAACGCGAAAAAGGTAGTTAAGTAGTATTAATTTTTTAAAAGTTGTATTAAATTAAAATTAATTGAAATTTCAGTAAAAATTATATAATTAATTCCTTAAATATAGTAGGTAAATAGTTGATCAACGACAGTGGTGTTTATTTTTAACACTGAAATTTAAATTAAAGTCAGTTAAAGTTTTAAAAAAGTAATTGAAATAAAATTCATTTCATTGTTTACACGACCACGTCAGGAATACGCTTCCGGCCCGAATTTAGGATATAAATTGCCTCGGTGTATCCTAAAAATATATAAGTCTTCGCCAGAGAGAATTCACAAATTATTTATTAATAAATTTTAAAAAATTGCCAGTAAATTCTTAAATGAATCTATTTATTCATTTTATACCACATGTTATTTTGCCAAAATCAACACTGTTATTACCAAACACCAAATTTTAAAGAATTCCCAAAGTATTTTATGTTATTTGTGAAAATATATAAAATAGCAAACGATATAAGCGAATGAGATTCTAAATTTACGGCATCTTTTTATAGCTTATCTTAAAATGGCGCTCCATCTGAAATATTCTCCAAAGTCTGAGCATCTCCAAGATATGCACGTTATAGAGCTTCGTAAACACCGTAAATCACTGCCTTCGTTATCTAACTTTGACTAAACCGACAGGTGGAACAAATTTGAATCTAAAATGAGGCCGTAAGTTTTCTACAGTCTCATAATATGCTATAATTCAAAACATGCTCTGAGGATGCAATGAAATTGAATAAACAACGCTCAAAAACTTCCAGTAAAACTGGTATTTTGATTAAAATTTTGCTTACCACAATTTCGAAAAGAACCTGAAAACATCTTTCTTCTTTAAAATATAAAATAGAAGTAATTCTTTCATAATTTATTCATTTTAGATTCATGGCCTGTATTCAAGAAGGAAGAATAAGGTTATTATTTGTAAGTAACACTGGCATGTTTTAAATAAAAAAAATAAAGAGCAGCATCTTTTTTTAATATTCTTAATCACAGATTTCGGCTGCTAAATTTTAATTAATTTGCGATCTAACTATATATGTTGGACCGAAATTTGATCATGACATCTCGAACACAAAGGTGGTTTTTCACCTAGTATCAAGAAAATATGGGTGAATCTAGTGTGTCCAATATGTAAGCGAGTTGAAATAAGATCTGCTTTCCTTTTCGTTGATGATGGCCAAAATTGCACCTGGGAATTGATACGATATTTTTCTCCAGTTCACGCTATCTCTGTAATTTAGAATAAAGAGACATTTTAAATACCTCTTTATGTCGCTCATAGGAATATCAATAGTGACTGAAGTGGTCTCCAATTTGGCCGCAATGTCTGCCTCTTTGTTGAAAGCCTGATAGAGTGCTATCTTTGACAATTTGTTTTCGCTATTAATCCGTGGAATACGTTGGAAATTAAAATTTGACAGATAATTAAAATTGTAGTCACAAGATCAAATACCAAATTTTATTTATTTAAGCTTTTTGGTTTTTGAATTAACATTACCACATTCATTTAAAAATACGGACTAACAGACCACCAACACTTTGACGAATTTCGGTCACACATTTGATATGGACTTTCGTATCATATAATGGAGGATTTCAAGATTGAAACTTATATTAATTCTTTTTTTTCCCCTGAAGAATTCAAACATCTGAAGGTTTATGAACTATCAATTATTTCAGGTTTATTTTGAATTAGAAAAATTATTTTTAAGGAATTGCAGATATTTCTTTTTAAATAATTTATTGAATTAGGATTTCAGTATTAAGTAGCTTCATTTTATTTTAAAACTGAACAAGACTGAGTAAAACTAGCAACATCTCATTTAAATAGAAATTTAAAAAATAATCCAGATATTTCTTGAAACTCATTATTCAAATGAGAATATATTTCAAAATATTTTACATTTCAAATAGTTTTTAATTAGTTTAATGTTTGAATATTCGAATGTCAAACATATAGTTAGTAATTCGTGCGAAAGAGTGTCAAAATCAAGATATTTTACTAGATATTTATTATTATCATCACATTGTTTTACCTGTTTCTTTTTCTGAAGTTCTTTTCTAAAGCGATATTTTTGAGACATAGCCATTTTAAATTTCCTATCTGTGTTTGGCAAGCTGAATTTTTTTATTGCTCACTAAATTCATTACTAATCCTATCTGATGAATTACTATAGTTAATAAATGCTGTCATTTGAAGGAAATGATAGTTTCGACAAATTTTATTGTCCTGATTTAAATATTTATTTAAATCTCTACTAATAAAAAAAGAGAGTGTATATATGTGTATGTATTGTGATAGTTAGTTACTGCTTCACCTATAGCAAATGAATGTAATTTAGAGATATACTTTGAAAGGAAGAAATGTGTAAATCAAATCAATTTTTTGAGATTCAAAGAAAATTTAATTTAATTTAAAATTTAACAAGATTTGGTGTTTGCTATGGTATCTCAAGAAAATATTATTAGATAAAATTGAATTTTACATCATTTTAAAATTATCTTTTTAATGATACTAATTTAATCATCATACAAACTTTTTTTTAAATTTTCGAGAGAGACAAGAGATTTTATTATTGCATTGAAATTCACACTTGTTCCAATATTTCATCAAATATTTAAGAACTTGATTTTCCCAAATTGTTGAAATATGAAAAAAAAATTATGCTTGTATTTGATAGATTATAAGAGAAATCAGAAAATGAAATGATACTATTGCAATAAATAGTATATAGGCTGAGGAAATTAACATTGCGCTAAAATTTTCAATCGATCTACTACCAACTCATTATCGACATTCTAATTATATACTATCGTGCATACTATAGATGGGCAACGGTGGTCTGGTGGTAAGATCTTAGCTTCGGTACCGGAGGTTTACAAGTTCGTGACCAGATTCCACCGAAGAAACGTTGTGTATGTGGGTCTGGTGCACGTTAAATCAGTTCGGGCCAAACGTCCTCCCGCTAGTGTGGTGTGGAAAGAGGGGTGCTAGCTCATCTGTTATCTTCATCATCTGACCATGTGCAGTCCCAAAATAGCCCTAGTTTAGCTCTGAAGCTGATCGTTAATAGAACAAAACTTCATACAATAAATATAATCATTATTTACTATTATTCATATCATAGACAGTATCATTATTTATTACAGATATTAGGAAAGCATATATACTGAAAAATAAGCAGTATTAAAACAACAGAGCTTTAAATTCCGTCATAATTCAGCACTTAAAAGTATTGTACTGAAAAAATCATGTAGTTATACATAAGATTTAAATACAATCATTTTTCCTGTCTGAACAGGTGGTTTATTAAATGCGGCTAGTTATTAATATGATATATGTATTCTATCACTACGTGGAAGCGCTGATTTTTTAAAATCTTTCTTTTATTTGAAATCACCTACAAATTTTATAAAATTTTCCACATTTTGTCTATGATATGCGCATAGAAAGCAGTACCACACAACATATAAAGATTTAAAAAGGTTTAATGTTTATGTGCCAAATAGAAAAAAAAGGCTGATCTCATTTTTTTTGTTAAAAAGATGAAAGTTTCTTTTCACTGGCAGTATGATTGATAAATTAATCCATCGGGTGTGATTAGTGTCAAGCTGGCTGCTTATAAAAACCAAGTGAAATATATTTAACAAAGCTGTTTTTAGATGTGATAAATGCTCAAATTTATTACAACTATGTGATAAATCATTTTATTTTACTTTGGATGAAAGGAAACTTTGAAACTTTTATAAAGGTGGGAATAAACTTTGAATAATTTCATGCTTGTAAAAATGAAATTTTGTAATTAAATTTGTATTCTCTTCTTGAGTCTTGATAAGCATGTGAAATTGTTTTCATTAACAGTTAATCCGAGAACTTCATTAATAGTTAATTAAAGAAATGTGTTGAATTTCTATTCCATAATAATTTTGAAGCTTCTAAATTTGTGAACAATAATTGTTTTTAATATTCTATGATATTTATTCAAAAGTTTAACTAAGGACAAAAAAAACCAGGAACATTTAACATAAAGATTTTAATGTTAGATCATAAATAAAAGATATTCATCATAATTTTTTTATTAAATTTGCCAGTCTGCTTGGTTGACCAATCGTTGTTGACCCCAACAAAAGTTGTCTTTACTTTCAGAAATCTGTTTCTTTGATGCATAAATAAGTATTCATATCAATCTCCAGGATAATATTTATAAACATAAAACAGTGACATGCAACAAACTATGTTATTTTAATAATCTTGCACCTGTTCTAGCCATTGTGTGCATGAACTGCTCGAATAGAATCGAATTCCACATTATGTTGGCATTATTAAGAATGTAACTGTCTGGTTTATCTACCTTCTAAAGTTCGTGACACTCTGATTTCAATTTTATATAATTTATATAAACTGCATAGGCCTTATACTTATTTCTTAACCTTTAATAATGAAAGAAAATTGCTTTGATGAATATTTTATGAAATAATGAAAGTTGTTTGAATTTTAATTCAAAAATATAATCTGCTTTTGAAAATTATGCCAAACTAATATTTAAAAAGTGAAAAAGCGAAATGTGAATTAGTGAAAAAAGACAAGAACTTGCAAACTAATAGCAATAAAAATATAATTTTTGAAAAAAAAAGTTATAAAAGCTTGTTTTGTGGAAATACATATTTGTGACTTATCGTGCTTAAACCCCGAAATTCTGCTTAATTTTTAATAGTTTAAAAATTTTAAGTAATCACTCCTAGTTATACATTTCTATTCTTCTAAGTATGGCTGCGCCAAATTCGAAAGTTGAAAGTCAACTGATTTGTCTTGTAGTGCCAAAACATTCACAAATACGCTCTCAGACCTTTTTTTTAAATAAAGGAGATTCGTTTTCGAAGACGCATGTAAAATGAAAATGGAAAGAAACGTATTCCCGAATCATATTTCAGAACCGAATAAATAATCGATTAGATGTTGTGGAAATTGCCATTGTAAAACCTTAATTTTTGAATTATACTAAACGGGTGAGAGTTGTGATATAACAATAATATACGTTTTAACCCATTTACATTAATATTTCTTCCTATAGCAACCTTTATTTTATAATGATTTTCTTAAGATAACGTCAATAACTATCTTATTCAGAGAATTCGTGAGATTGGGTTTCACATTTTTTAAGCAAAACCACGTTGGAGATTTGGTAATGCAATCATTGCTGCTGATTTCATTTTACTGAATTGATTTTAAAAGGGAAACTCTTTCCCAATAAATGTACTCTTAATTTCCTATGAAATGTATTGATACCACAACTTTCATTATAAGTGTTTCCAGAATGAATAATGTGTCAATTAAATATGACATCGACATTTTGATGAATGTGTATGTTTCACACCTCACTGACTCCAAAAAAACACATTTTTGAAATTTTAATTGTATTTCCTTTTCCTTGTCAGTTTGTGAAAAAAGCAATTTAAAAAAGTTTTTGCCGGGCAGTTAAAATCTGGCATGTGTTTTTTTTTTTTTTGCACCAGATTTGTAGAATTATTTCAAACTATGAACAAAATCCAAACATATAAAAATTGTTTTTTTCTGTGTAAATGAACACGATCACTACATAAATGGAAATTGTTTTTTTTGGGTGGGGGTATGATTTTAGAACCTTAAGTGTAAATCTATCACCCAGTTTTGAGTAAAATACGTCTACGGGTTGACTACCTATCAGACGGTATATTTCCAAGTACGTAAAAGCTATAACTCGAAAACGCAGTGATTTAAATAAATGAAATTTAATTTATAATCTTGCTTTTAAACTTACAATTCTATGGCAAATTTTAGTTACACAAAAAAACAAAAGAATACCACCTAAAATATCTGTTTTCATTATTATTCTACGATTACCATTGGATATACCTGAGTATAAGAAACGTCTGACACGGTGATTGGTTCTCGTCATCTAGGTCAGTAAAAAAATGATAGAGATAAGTTACCATCTACGATGACGGGATAAGCGTTCTACGGGAAGGATCGCATCGTGGCTGGTGATGACCCTTATATTACAGCCTTAGTACCCGTCAATGCTGTCGTGACTATCAGTTCAGATTTAACCCGTATGATTTAGAGGCGAGTCGGGATAACCTAGCTATGATTAAAATTTATTGAACACTTGTTACGTTCAAGGCTTAATCAAAAGTCCACAGTTTTTAATTTTAAAATAGTAAATTTATTAGAAAGTAGATGAAAAATGTTTAAAAAAACCACGTTCGTTGATTTAAAAAAATGATTTAAAGTATGTAATATTTTGTTCTGTATTCACACTTTGTAACATATTCAAATATATACTAATTTTCTCAAATAGCTTTATTAATTATATACTATATAAATATCCACTTTATTCAAGAAATATCTAATGATATAGGGCTTGATTTATTAAATGCTTCTGCAACTGTTTCGTTTAAAAATACCCATCCATCTTCCGTTGCGTCAACAACCATCGAATGTCGTACGCATCAATCTTAATTGAACACTCGGCTACTTCACTTCCCGATTAAGTGATTTCATTGCTGGACACGAGTGGACAAAACTGGTGGAGAGGCATTAAGCTATCAATTCATGTCCGTTCTTTTGATTAGAAAAGGAGATATAAAACTTTTAGAATTAGGTACCTGAAAATGTATAAAATAAAATGAATTGATGTGCATCTAATACCACTCGAAAAATCAATTTGTATTAAATAATGCTGATATATGTCTTAGTATTATGCAATTGAAATGATAAAATTTTATATTTCGGCTTGTTTCCTTTAATTTAGAAATAAAGTTTAAATTCATTTAACAATTGGAAGTATAATTTTCTTGTATTTTCAGAGAATGCATTATTTTCTACCAGCCGCATTTGGTAAATGCATGGTTTATCGGGAATATTGGTTACATTTTTTTCAATAAAATCCTTTAAATATAGTATTCTGTCTATGATTCACATAAATTCTCAGACATTAAAATCAAACTACCTTAATTATCTTATATATATTCTGCTCAGAGTATATATATAAACTTTTTTTCATCAAAGAACTTTTAAAAATGCAAATGTCTTGTGTACGTACCTTCTAAACTCCCTGGCATGTAAATTCGCTTTATAAATTCATTTTATTAAAGGCGAAGATGTTAAACAAAATTCTTCTTCAATATTTTACAATATTATAAATGAGCCATGTGATTAAATATTTGGTGAAACAATGAGGACGACTTGCATTCAGTAATTCATTCTTACATTGCATTGCATTCATTGCACTCATTCTTGCAGGTAATAATGTAATCTACCGTTAGAGATAAAACAAATAATTTTTTTAAAAAATTCCCATATTCAGCAAACAAATTGGACGACTATTGAAGTAATGTTATGTATAAAGAATATTACAAAATGTTATAAAGAATATAACAAAGAATATTTTTTTAATTTTACAAAGGTACAATTATTGCAATAATATTTTCAGATTTATCTAAGGAAAATGTCAAAAAGAAAAAATGCCGTTCATCTTAATTTTTAAGTAAGTTTCTTCCTTCAAGTTTATGCTAATTTTGACATGTGTAAAACAAATGATCTGACGAGTAAAACACCAACACACACATATGTGCATTTTAACTAAATTATTTAGCAAAAGTTTGAATAAAAAGAGTTTTCAAAAGCTTAATTTGTTTGACTATCTAATATACATTATTATGATTACAATAAAATTACGTGGATATATCAAATCGTTCTTATAACCATTAAGAGACACAGTGATAACGTAGCTCCGATGAAAACCAAAACTAAATATTTTGTCCAATACAAATGAAAATCAACATAGAGTTACAAGAACATACACAGATTACAAATATGATTATTCACATAAAATAAGATATCAGTGATCAGCAAAAATAGCAAAATCAAAGAACTTCAAATAGGTATCTATATCATCGGGCACCCGTAATAATATAAGATTCATAATGGCAATGCCTATACTGATGGATACTCTAAAAGATGGCAGGTTTTCAAGGATGATTATTAGGCCTGTGACGATGATTCCTGTGACAAGATGGTAATTAATTAAGATGGATTCGTAAACCATATATTACCCACATGAATTAATATCATCGGATTAACTGCATCTATACAGGTCGCACTATAAGACTGAAAAGTATTTGGCTACTTCTTTTAATGTGCTGAAACCACATTTGAAGGCATAGACTAACCTGGCAGTGAGTCCTCTTGAAAATGTTTCCCGTCCCTCAAGATTGGCCGAGGATAAACGGCACAAACTATCTTCTTAATGCCAACCAAAACTATTAAATTCCAGCGCGCTGAAAAGTTCTAACACAGTGTGGTATATTATTTTTAATGGGATTTCAAGCTTTCGCAAGTTCTCATTACTAATATTCATCACTCAACTTTTTGAAACTAGAACTATTGGTCATGCCTCTCATATTTTCAATAAGCTCACTCTAGAAGTAGGCCGCTACATTTTCTCCCAGATGATTTTATGATATGAGAACATGATGCTGTTTTCACTTGTGGTTTTTGGAGCCTCAAAATGTGAAAGGAATAAATTTTGAAGCCTCAAAATGAGTAGGCAATAAATTGTTGACTTAGCCATTTTTTTATTATTTTGTAGTCGGCTTTCACATTATAGCTTTTGAAACATCTATCGTCTGCTAATGTAGTTTTATTTTGTAATCGGCCTTCACTGCATAGCTTTTGAATTATCCATCGCCTGCTGTAGTAGCTATTTTCCTTGGAAATCACAGCGTTATTACCTTACTCGAGGAGCGTTTATTTATTTTTTTTAATAAACCAAAGAAGATAAAATTTTGTTTTTTTAATCATTAAAGATTTTTAGTTCAGGGATGATTTCAACTAATTAAAATACGGTTATTAGAAAATAATGCAGAAGGTTGTCCCACTTGGCGATTTATCACCAACTAAAGTTACAATTTGATTTCAAATTATTCATTCTCTGAATTCTTACGAATTATCTTAATTAATTTGAGTCCTTAACCAGTTTCAATCGGTTTGAAACAATCACGAGATTATCAGATTACGTTTGAGTCGATATTTAGAAAAACGAGGGATTTTTTTCATTTCAAATTCAGTTGAGTTCCCAAACTTTTATGCCAGTTGGAAAAATGAAGTTTTAAAATGCATTTATATAAAGAGAAAGCGAGAGAAGTCTCGTGATTTTTTCAAACCGGTTAAACCTGGTTAATTATTCAAATCAATTAAGACAAATATTAACTTGAAAAATAATAATGTTCTCACAAGATTACTTGAAATTTGTGATACTAGATTTCCTTTCTTTCTCCTTCTTCTTTTTATCTTGACACTGTTTTTTCTTTATGTATCACTAGCCGCCTTTGGCGACCAGCACGTTTATTATGAGTAATGCGTTCTAAAATTTTCAATTATTCAATTAAATACTTGTGTGTCTTGCTCTCTTTATAACTTATCAGCCAAATATATTTAAACTTCAAACTCCAATAGTCAAGTTACTCATATTGTTATAGAAGCCTTACGATTCTTTGTTCATAGTGCTACATATATCTGTGATTTGCAGTCATCTGTTGGGGAGTTATGTGGAAAATATCACATCTTGTATCTAATTTACAGCATTACGCTTCTATTTTAATATGTGCTGAGCATCACACTTTCCTCGGTTTAATTTGCAAAACGAGTTAATTTCATCAATCCATTTGAGTTTTTGTCAAAGAGACGACAAAGCACTGGTTCGTTCTTAACGTATTCTTGCAGGTTAAATTCTACTTTCATTTCTGGAGAAATTAATTGTTGAAAAATATAGTTGCAATACTTTTTAAAAAATCATTAAAAACATAAGCTTAATTTATAGGTTAAAACATTGTTATGAATGAAAAAAAAGTCATTTTCAAGATGATTTAAAAAACAATTTTGTACTGTAATATTTTCGGAAATTATCGCAGAAAATTTCCAAATGCTGGTTTAATTTTTAAATAATTAAAATTTCAGAAATAACTTCATCATGGTATACTTTCTCATCCTCCAAGGTAAATATGTAAATACCAAGTGTGGTAGCTCAAGATCACATGGTTTGGTGTGTAGTGCCCTAACACGAGCGCATTCATTCATATAAGAGAACACATATCCATTTGATTATCAGCCTTGAAGTAATTCCTGGCATTGATTGGCCTGGAATGGATAATTTCTTTAAGATGATGGACGGAAGGTTCTAAAAGAGCATGTTTTCCTAATAATATTCTTTTATTTTTTTAAATCAGTCAGTTTTAATGATTGATTCAAAAGACTGATTGATGTAGCAAGTTTAATTTAAAATATTAATTATAATATTTTGAAAAATATGGTTCACACAGCAAATTATTGAGAAATTTAAAACTCATTATTCCTCAATGCATTATTTGACTCAAGCTAAGTGAATTGTAATTATTCACTTCAAAGTTTACTTCAAGCTACTTAAAATGTAATTATTTACTTCATTTAGATGAAATTAGCAGTACTAAACAATATGTATGCCTATTACTAATATTTAACAAATTGGCATTGGACTGTAATTTGAATGCACATCCTGTATAAATTAAATCAGGTTTACCGTAAATAAAGATAATTTATTGCATAATGATTTAGATATTGCAAAAGATCATAAAATCCTTTGCATTGCATTTTTTCAAAGAAAATATCATATTTTATATTTATATTATTTTATTCAGTCCCATGCTGAAAGTTTCATCTGTTTAGACTTAATTTGAAATAATATTTGATTTTTTTTAATTTCAACTTCCGTCAATATGATGGCACCATAAACTGATAAAACCTAATTTTTTACCCTTGACGTGCTCATGCAGATTAAATTTAATTGTTTTGTCCGAAATATATTGTTGAAAATATCGTTAAAATATTTCTTTAACAATTCATTAAAAATAGAAGCTTAAGTTATGTATTAAAACAATGATACCATTAGAAAGCTAATTTTTTTATCTTTAACTTGATGTAAAAATCATGTTTGTACAATAATATTTTCGGAAGTTATGACCAAAACCCATCAAAATTTTAATTAATTCAAATTCTAATTAAAAATTCGAAGAAAGGGTCTCCAAGGTGTACATTCCCAATCCCCAAGGTATACATGTACCAAATTTGGTAGCTGTAGTTTCAACGGCCTGGAGAAGCCCTGTAGAGAGCCAACACACACACACACATTGAGCTTTATTATCAGTATAGATTACATCTGCCTCAGAAATCTGCAAAGCAGGAGTATCCTTCTCAGACTGCTACTTATAAGGGTGCAGTATAGCGCGCTTCGGGCTTCTTAATATATTGAGGATATTTGAAAATGGAGTTTGGATGCTTTCCTCTACTCCAAAGGGGTATTGTAAATCTGTTTCAAAAGATATTTTTATTCACAAAACCCAACCTATCAAATTTTATTTATTCAGATTGTTGATCTTTTGAGTTTCGGCATTCATATTCATGATTATATACAGAACAGAAAACTGTCATTAAATAATTCTCTAATTAATATATATTTATTATTATGGTAATAATATATGACAAAGTTTTATTTATACACCTGTTTTTCTTTTTGAGTCATCTTGTAAGCATGTATTCATGTATGTAAGCATGTAGGTAGAAAGATAGACTATCATTCCCCGATTTTGTCAAAATTTTGATAGAAATATGTAAGTTTTTCATCAGAAATAATTACCAAATTTCATTTGTTTAGCCCAATGCGTTTTTAAGCTTTCATAGATAGACGATAGATAGACAAATAGATTAATAGTCATAACACTAAAAAGATATTTTTTGGTATCAGAAAAGTCTGAAACATGTATATTCTTCCAAGTCTAGAGATAGGATTTTTCAGTTAAAATACTTTTTTGTATCATTCACTTATAAAAAGAAACATATCTTTCTGTTTATATCTAATTCAGCTGTCTCATAAAATTCATTTTAAATTATCTTTCATTATTCTAAAAAGAAGTTTTCATCATAAGCATTGATCATGTCTTCTTATTAACAAGTTTATCTCTTCAAAATCGATTCCTAAAATGTAAAAAACAATTAATTTATAAATTAATTTTTTCTCATTATCAAAATATAAAATTATATCAGAATATAAATTTTATATCATTATCAGGAATATAATTTAAAATGTGAAATTAGAAACTTATTAAAAATAACATGTGCAACTTCAAAACTAAATATTTAATACAAAACCGCAATTATTTTAAAAAATCATCCACTTTCTTGAGATAAGAATTAATCTGTATCTTTTAAGATCTTTATTGAAACATTGTAACGAAGCTAAATGTAGCAAACGTATTAAAATTCTTAAAAAGGTTTCCTCGAAATTGAAAAAAATGCATTTGTACTATTTGTAGCTTAATGCGATTTAGTTAATCTTTCTTCTCAGGGAAAAAAATGATTTAACTCTCATTTTGGTCATTAACTAAAGAACCGCTTTCTTTTTGATAATATCTACCTTTCCTTCTCTCTAAAGCTATCCCCAAAGTAGTTATCATTTATCTCTAACCCTGCATTAAGAAAAGTCGTCTTCTAAATCTGGAATTTCATTAAGATATGAGAGTAAACATTGCTGCGTTTTCGTTTTTTCAGATTTTTACGATAAGTATTTAATTCCATTAAATGGATATCTTCTTGGTTCCATTGGAAACTAGAAAGTTTGAAGATGCAGTGGTGCTTTTAGTTTTGAGGGGGCTTAGCGAATGCTTTTTATGTAGTAATTAATTTTAAAATGTCCACAATGTAATTTTTAGTGATAATAGGAAATTTTTGTTCAATAAATCGTCTTTGCTTAAAGTTTGAAAACATTTTCGATTTTCTTACGAATTAATGTTTTTGCTTTCTTTAAAATTGATGAAAATTTATGACTCAATGTTTAATGCACTTCCCTTATTTTTCCATTTATTGCATAAAAATTCCAAAACTGTACATATATTTTTAATAATTCACTATCCGAATCTGGCAATTCCAGCTCTGTGAATATTGTATGATTTCAGCAAAATCTCTTCTGCTAAACTTGATGCTCAATTTATCAATATAATATTTTAACTATCAAATAGTGAGATATTAAAACTGTCCTATTAAAAAATCCTACTATTGTTATATTTATTTTGTATCAGGGCTTACTTAAAGGAATCGATTTCCATAACATCGTGATACCATTAACAGGTTAAGATTTTGAGAAACTTATTGTAAATTGAAATTTGTTTTTGCAGACTGTTCTATTTTCTAATTCATCATGCATCATGTCATACTAAAGCTAATAAATAACATTTATCGTCTTTTGATTCAAATAGAGGAAAACACTTGATTGATTAAATGTTATTCTTCATATGGCAGGTTACAAATCAAAAATAATTTCAGAACTATTATAATAAAATTATAACTGAAACTCATGCTCTTAATTTTTTTTAAGTTGTCCTAATTTCGGAAAATTTATATTGATAATTGAATTTAAAGTATTAAAAATTATATATTTAAAGTTTTGACGTGATGGAGAAATAAATTTTTTGCAATAGTATTTTCGGAATTTATTGGGCAAAAAACTCAAAATTTCTCTTAATTTTTAATTAATTGAAATGAAAAAACTTCATACCTTTCATACCCCTCGAAATATATTTTTGAAAACTTTGGTAATCAATCGATTTGTGTCCTGTAGTACCAACTCCTGAGCCCATACACTTTTCCTTTTATTATTAGTAGATATTTTTGAGGGCAAGGGTTTGTATGCATATAACGATGTTAAATAATTTTAATTGTTTTTAATATCATGTTTTACAAAAAACTAACGCTTTCCTACCTATGCAATGTAGACTTTTTCAATTTTTTGTATGTTTTCCATGGCGCTTATAATGAAAACATGCTCATAGTATTTAGTGCATATTTTTTCCCCATTCAAGGAGGTGAAATTAGGTTTATAAGTATATTCATGTGGTGCCAAGTATCACTTCCCGCCATTGAGTGACGCCTGTGACCTCACTTCCTGCCACTAAGCAGCCCTCAGGTGGAGAAAACGTGAGAAAAGTGCAGTTCATGTCAGGACGAGGCCTGATTACGACGTTCAAAAAACAACCAAAGACGTATGTGAAAAGACGGAAGACGGAATTACGATATATTGTTAAAAGACGAACTTGATCACCTTTCCATCCTGTAAATGAGTCATCACCATTTGTTCATCATTAATCTAATTTCATTGTCATCCATTAAATTCTAAAGTATCATCTGAACTCGTTATTGCTTGGCCATCACGACACCCCCACATACATTTTCGAAATCCGTTGGAGTAAAAGAGTTACACTTACGTACACTTTATAAAAACTTATAATTTTGTACCTTTTCAACAGAAATCTTATTTTTTTTTCAATATCTTTGAGAACACATTAAATATATATTTCTGATTTTGCGAGTTTCTGATTTAAAATTTATACAATACTTTGATGCGAAGTTGTGTAATTTTTAAAATGTAAAAAATAATGTAAAAATGTAAATAATGTAAAAAAAAATAATAATTGTAAAAAATGTATAAAAGTATTACCTTATCAAAAAAATTTGTATAAAAAATTACTTTGTACAAACATTGAAAAACATGGGATGTTTTCATAATTTCATTCATGTTATATATACGCAATTAAATAAATAGGAGAGAATACTACGAATAATTGAAAAAGAAAGTATAAACGGCTAATGATTCTTTAATTCTCAGAATTTTAACTCAATCCCTGAAGAATTCAAACGTTTATTATAATTTTATTTTATGATGCCAACAAGTTATTAAAAATGTTTCTCTCTTCCATTAAATTTATTATAAATGTGTTTCAATTTAAGAAGAATATTGACAGTTGTTGTTCCTTAAAGTAAAAATGTTGACTCAATCAGTAAAAATTTGTGAAATATTGTCTTTCTAGCAGATATTTATAATTCAAAGATAACTTACTAACATGTTTTATTGTTTCGTCTTCATAATTCTTTCAAAAACTGTTTCCACCTACACAGTCTCAAAAGCATTGGGCCTTAAAAGTAAATGATAAATGGACTGAAACGTAATAAAATTTGTATTCTGAGCAAAAAAGAGTGTGGCCACTTGGGAGTTGTTGTTTTGCAAAAGCATATTTCGTGTTTTGTCTTTAAATAACACAGATGTAGCATTTTTCTTTTGTATTATATTTTCGAGCAATCTATTCTGGTGATTAATGATAAAATCCACTCCATATAATAAGGTTACTTCCTTACAGTATTCTTGTCTATCATAAAAACAAAATAATTAAAAACATTTTAAAAAGAATTACATAGATCAATAATCAGTTTGGAAAATTTAACATTCTTACCATAAGGTTTCTACAAATATTATAAAATACAATAACGAGTAAATCCTTTGCTGACATTTTGGATTTTTTTTTATTTTGACTCAACATAGAAAATTAAATCTGCCATTGAATTGTTATTGAATCATTTACACCACATTGAAATAAAATGTGTCGACACATATTCATGATTAAAAAGGAAAAAATTAACCCGTCACAAATTTCGAACAAATAAAAAAGGGTAAATCGAGCATTTGGAAAAAACTAAAATATAATAAAAGTCAAAATTTATTTCTTTAATAAAAAATTAAATAGTGCATATAGTCGGTTACAAAATTAGAAAATCTTAAGAATGACATTGAATTTAGTGTTTTAAATAGATAATTGTGGAATCAATTGTTTTTTATTTCTGTTAACTTCTTATAAGATTATAATCTATGAATAAATACATAGGCATAAGAGAAAAAAAATATTCCAGAGCTTGATTGGGGTTGCCAAGCAACAATCTTTAAGCTCATTGGCTTTATACATCAATGATTTAATACATTAGATAGGGAAGTTTTATGATAAAAAAAATATGTTTTTAACTTTGTTCAAGCAACAGATTTTAAATTTTCATCCTACTAATTTGGAACCTGATAAGATATTTTTGGGCTTGTTTCCAAGCAATAATATGTGGCTGAAATAAAAGCCAATTTATTCATTTTTTGAAATTAGTGTTTTAGATATATAACTGGATGGATAACTTAGATCTCCAACATCATATTAACTCTAAATATACGCTATTTAATTGCGTTAAATTTGTATATATTTTATTGCAAATTACACCTTGATTCCTTTGTTTAGATTAAACAATTCAATAACAGATTCGTCGTTTTAATACTTGCAAGTTAGAATCAGTTTCAGTTTATTCAGTTTATTTAATCAGCTCGTTCTTGTTATTTTAATATCCCTGAATTTGCAACAAAAACTGACAAGACAGTGAGAAAAATTGTGACAAAATTAAAATTAAAATTTTAAAACACAATTTTTACATCAGATTCTCTTAAAGGCTCGAACTTCTGTGACTTCCACATGAGATACTTGAAGACTATATATTATTTACCTCTGTAGATCAATTCGTGGTACCTTTCTGAGTTATATATATTTACCTAAAAAAATCACATATTGTTCAATGTTTTGATATCAACTGGACTTCGGAGAAATTTTTACAGGGATTCTATGAACTTATTTTGTACAGATTAATTTTCATGTGCTTGTAGTGATTCGTTTTTTATCTTGCTGCTATGGATGCCATGTTTCTGGGGCAATGGAAGCTTGTAATTAAAGGATTCTTAAAGATATGAGTCAACAGTTTATGCTTGGCCACTGTCTTTGCATTTGTAAGATTGTTAAGAGTGCTGGATTGGTCAAAGTATCTGATTTCTTCACCCAAAGAATCTAAACACGCGTTTCCTTCAATGTTTAGATATGTAAGTATCCATTGTAGTTCACATAATTTTCCTTTGTTATGTAGCTGTTCCAGAGAGATATTAATGGCGGAAGTGACATCAGTGCTTAGTGCAATTGTATTTAATATTTAAATGTGTAGGCATCCCCCATAGCACATATAATTTTCTTTTGCTATGCAACCGTCCCAGAGAGATATTAATGGTGGTGGCAATCTCTTATTTCCTGATAGTTCTGAAGGTTCGACTAAGAGTCTGAGAAGATCACCAAATTTCCCTTGAGATCATAGCTTGTGATTAATCAGGCATAAGACAAGGGCATTTTTAATCGTTTTAAATTTACGGTTGAAGTTAAATGCAATCATACTTGTATAACTTTGTGTATTTGGCTGTTAACACCTAGAAAAAAAAACACCACATCCTCTTTGTTGAAGGATTTGTTTGAGTAAACATCGGTGAAGGCGAGCACTAAGTTCCAATGGGAAATCTTTTCTATTCTATCAAGACCATTTATTCTAAGTTCTCTAGGGTCTTTTTAAGGGTACAAAATGCTTAATCAATACTTAGCTTTCTACTGTATTTTTCTTAGTATGAGGTACTTTAAAAGAAACTTTAGGGAAGAGTAATCCATTTGGACTTTCCTTCTTATATTTCTGTCAAACTGGAGAGTCAAGGATCTTTGGAGTCTAGTTGATCTTGTACATTTATTAAAAACCTAGAAAAACTTATAGAGATGTGTTCTGTAGTGTTACAACGTATCTTGTTAGTAAACTTGATAATGGCGAGATTGTGCCTACACTCTAGGAGAGCTAGAACAGATTCCTGTTCAGCTTTATCATTGTTGGCAAAAGAGACAGTGCCAATTATAGTTTTTGAGGCTCTATATGTCAGATGGAATCAAATTCAGCTTGACAGGAGTAGAAGTCGGATTCCAAACTGCATACTCAAACATTGGCCTTACAATTTTCTAAGGTTATTTCATTTTCTTAGTACTCTGTTGACAATATGTTCAGTATACATTGTTGGCAATATATCCAGTATGCATTCAGTATACCTATGATCCTAGGTAATACCAAGATATTTAAGAAGACCAACCTCCTCTTTCAGAGAATCCTTGATCCTGATGTTCACTTTGAAAGTACTGCGATTTTTTTTCTATCTATGGGGACAATGTAGTTATGTGTCCTGTCTATGTTGATGGTCTCTGATTGTCGAGGGAGCGTGTATCCTCTAGAGAGCGCTTCACCAGGTGGCAAATAGGAAAATGCCTACATTAGAATTTCCTTTGATTTGTAGAAGGGAAACAAAAAAAATTGGAACAAATGGCAGAAATACGATATGTTTAGACTATGGCACTCCCTTTTTCCACGGATAGTAACTTATATGGATATATCAGCCGTAAGCGAATTGAATGTTCTTTTTACACTAATTAGATATTTATGGAATCACTGAGCAAATTTAAAACATGAAGAAAGCAGATTTACAATTAGATGAAATTTATATAATCATTAAGAAGACAGATTAGGATTAAATATTAATAAAGGCTGTGCCTTGGTAGATAAGAAAGTAGATGAGATGCTGCAATTAACAAGAAGGTTCTCGCTTCCCCTGAGAATGTAATAAAAATGATAGAGTTATTTTATTATTTCCTATAGTTGGTTCATCTCTCAAAAGAGTTATCAATACAATCGATACCCAATAGTTCAGTTATATTAATGTAATGTTTTAAAGCAACACTAGGGTTACATAAGAGCTGATCTCATAGTGACGAGCCGCTTGCAGACAATGAGGATGACACCTCAGCTGACCTTTCCATACCACACTAGCGGAAATAAAGCGGAAAACAAATAAAGGAAATTGTTATCTGATGTGACATTTTTTTTGGGGGGGAGGTGTGCTTTTTAATAGCGCTGAAAGTTTGTGGAAGCGTATTCATCTGACAACGAGAATAGTTCAATATAAAAAGCAGGAAAAAATTAGATACACAATATTTTAATATTCCGTTAATGTTAGGGTTAACGTTTTTATTCAATAGATGAAAATCAAATACGTTTTGATTTTATTTTAAATTTTCTTTGAATCTTGCTCAAAGAGAAGTAGGCATTTAGTAAAATAGACGGTTCCATGATTAAAAGTGCATTTAGTGAGCCAATTTCTTGAGAAATTAAGAAAATGGAGATTTAAAAACGTTTGAATTTTTCCAAGGAACTATTACTTCAAAAATTATACGTATCTCCAGATTAACATTTTACTGGAAATTATTGATTCTTATAATATATACTTCTTATCTCGAGAAATGAAAGGACTTCGGGGAGAGGAACTTTCGAGTCACGAGGGGTCAGTATTTTTTTGGATGAAAGTCAGACCCCTAGCAGAAAAAAATCCCTGATTTGAATCCTTCCCTCCCTGAAAGTGAATATTTGAAATAATATTCAAGCGAGAGTGAATATTAGCTATATAAATTAGAAGTCAATTTAGTATAGAAAAATTATTTTAAAATTAATAAAATCAAATATGTGTTATAGACTGAAAACACTACACTATATTTTAATGATTTTTTGTTTTATGTTTAAATGTTCTTTTTGTTGTTTCGTTTAGTTTGATGCTGCTGTGATAGTACTTAGATTTTTTTTAAAGGAAGTAATTTTTCTTGTTATTGTGTAATTTATTGTCATTAATTTTGTGATACTAATTTTATCTCTGAAACCTCAATTTCTTCGGATTTTCGGGTCATGAAGGGTGAATATTTTTTGCATGAATGTGAGACCCCTAGCAGAAAAAGTCCCTGATTTGAATCCTTTCCTCCCTGAAATTGGCCCTTAAGAAAATCTACAGGCCGGACATATCATGCCTTTTAACTTAATATTCATTTCTAATTTGGATATGCCAATTCTTTTTGTTGTAGCAGCATTAGCTCTCTCTAAATGTAATATATCTTTTAATATTTTGATTCATGAAATATTTTTTATTGAATTTCATAATGATTGCTTTGATATTGATAGTTTCTTAAAGAGAGAAAAATAATTCTCGTGCCTTAACTCTTTATATAAATGGAAAAAAAGTTATATTTTACAGACAGATTTATTTCCATGTCCGAAAACACATAATGACAGACGCCAGTTAACTCAAATAAAATTATATTTACTATCTAATAAGTTATCATAAACAATAGGATTCAGCACAATTAATCCACAACGACTTTACGTTTCCGAAGGCTAAAAGGTGCTTGCTTTTTTCTCTTTGTCGCCACTAGAGAGCTATCCTTCTATTTGTTACACAGTTTCATTACGCCTAAGTGAAGTAACGAAAAGTTTAAAACTGATCAATCTCCCTTTACAAAGAATTCGGAGGGAAAAAAAAGGGGCCAAAATAATATACATGCAGGTCTTTTAATTTTAGAACATCAGAAATAAGCTCTTCAAAACAGGAATTCACAAAAGAATTCCTCATTTTGTAGACCAATTTTCATACGAGAAATTATTTGATAAAAAGGCGACGATTCATTTCTTACAAATTCCTACCTAATTGCTTCCTAACTTCTTCTAACTCTTCTGAAAACTTGAAAAAGTCCAAACGTCTTCTAAGTGTGTAAAAATTTGGAAAATACTGCAAAATTGGCTAACGAAGTCCAAATTATTTTTTTAAATAAACTATTTATAGATATCAATTGAAGAACTACTAAAACCCATTATACGCTGAGACTTATTTCACTTTTTCAAAAACTAATTGCATTACTATGGTAATGTAAATGAAACATAATTAGAAAAAAACTCTGTGTTTAAATTTTTATGCGTTTTGGAATTAATTTTAGTTGGAATTTTAATTAATTAATTTTAATTAAATAATTATTTTTTAATTTTAATTAAATTTAGAATTAGTTGGTTAGAATTAATTTATCTTATTTTTAATTAGAAGTATTATTTTTGTAGCATTTGTAAGTCTTATGACAGTCATTTCAGTATTAAGATAAAAAATCCTTATTGAATTTCTTTTTTTAAGTAAAAATAATTGCTACATATAGTGAGCAGAAAAGTACTTGCACACCATGTAAATTTATTGTAGCATACATATAAATAAATAAAAAGCAACTAAAAATTGAAAATACCATCACTTTTACAAAACAAATAAATATATTTAATATCTGACAATAATTATATTTACTATATGAAAACATAAAAAAGTAGCATTTGCACTGCCAAAAAGAAAATGTTTGCACACTAGCAATAAAAATAGAAATATAAGGAATTATTTATAAATTAAAAACAGTGCTAATATTTAGTATGCATGTTCTTTGCTGCAATTGCAACTTGTAATCGTCTGGGCATTGATTCTGTTAATTTGTGACATTTTTCTCTGCTGATTTGTAGCCATTCTTCCGTAACAGCTTGCTTAAGTTCTGATTTGTTAGAAATTTTCTTTTTCCTTATTTTCACATCTAAAATATGCTATAAATTTTCAATCGGATTGCAGTCTGGTGATTGTGATGGCGATTTCAATTGTAAAGTAACATTTTTTACATTACAAAGTAACCATAACTTCGTAATATGTGCAGTGTTTTCTTGGATCGTTATCCTGCTGGAAATAATATGAATTAAGAATTCCTGATTTCAGAGCACTATTAGATAAATTATCACTCAATATATTAATACTTTTAGCATTCATATTTCCTTCAATAAAGGTCATTTCACCAACTCCGTTAAAAGACATGCCTCCCCAAATCATTATATGACCACCGAAATGTTTTACAGTTTAATTTGAAGAGAAGTATTTGGTTTCAGCCATACGATTTTCTTACCATCTGTACCAAAATTATTGAACTTGCTTTCATCAGAAAAAATAACTGTTTTGCAAAACTCTAGTGCTTTACTGACATAAGTTTTTGCAAATTCAAGTCCTTTCACCCTATTTGTTTCACTAATAAATGGTTTTTTAGGGGTTCTTTCTCGAATATTTGCATCATGAAGAATATTTCTAATTGATTGTGGTGTAACTATTATTTTCGACGTTGAAGCGACATCAACAGTCAATTCTCGAGCACTTAGAAAAGGGATTTTTGAAGATTCTTTTATGATGACTCTCCTTTGCTTGGTATTTAGCTTTCTTGGACGCCCATTTCGCGTCTTATTTATTGTTGCCAGTTGCTTTTTGCTTCTTAATTACATAACAAACACTAAAAAAGTTTAGATTTTTACTTATTCCTCGGTAACTTAATCCAGAATTGTGAAGAAATATTATCTACTCACTTGTAGCAACAGACAATTCACACTTCGGTACCATTATAACAAAAACTCCCCAGAATCCCAGTTCCAGTTAATATATTACTTGACTTAAAAGTGCAGGGCTAATGTACTGCGGCACTGATATGCTAAACACTTGCTTAAAGTTTATTGTTCCCATTTAATGCCTTCTTTGACAGCCAATACTTCGTGTGCAAATATTTTTAGGTATGAGAAAATATAATTTTATTTTTTTAAAAGGTGTAATATTACTCTTTAAGGGAAATGGGTAGTTATTTTTTTCTCTTCCAATTTAAATAAATGGATAATTGAAAGAATATATATGTTTTTATGATAAATGGGATGGTATCATCTTCAAAATAATAAAACTTAATAATTACTATTCTAACATATATCCTAATTCTCTAAAAAAAATTCTTATATTAACAATCAATAAACAATCTGCTTAAAAATTTAAATACTAAGGAATTTCCCAAAACATTTTGCAGTATCGAAATATTAATTAGAAAAAATATATTTATTCTAACTTAACTTCAGTTTAACTCAATAGATACGCTCCAATTGTTCTTATAATGACGTTGCATACGACCAAACAAGATATGCGTATATAACTTCAAACACAATTAAATTAAATTTAGTATAGAAGTACACTTAGCACTTACAGGTTTCTTGCTTCATTCTATCGTTTTGAGATGCGTTTTTTCCCCACAATGTTGATGAATTTGATTTTATGGTTTTGTGTTGTTGGCTTTGCTGTGTTTTATTTTGGAGTGAAAATGATTTTACCTACTATTGTATAAATTTTGTATTTTTTGTGATACTAATTTCATTTCTAAATTCTCTGGGTTTTTCTGGTCACGAGGCATCAGTCTCTTAGACGAAAGTCAAACCCCACGTTGAAAAAGTCCCTTTTTTGAATCTCTGCCTGTGGGTGCTTCTTGAGATATTCCTCAGGCCGGATTCATTTTTACTTTTTGATTTCTTGGCTTTAATTCATTATATATATATATGTGTGTGTGTGTGTGTGTGTGTGTGTGTGTGTGTGTGTGTGTGTGTATAGAGAGAGAGAGAGAGAGATAGATAGATATAGATATATGATGGGAAAAAAATAAAGTACATTACTGTACTCCAAGAAAAAATTATTGTACAGTAATGAAATTTTAGGAATACATTTGTCTAGGTAACATATTTAATTGATAAAAGTTTCAAGATCACAGGAAGAGCTGGATTTGTCGTCCAATGATGTCCCATACGTGCTCGATTGGAGAAAGATCTGGTGATCTAGCAGCCAAGGCAACATGTTGACACTCTGTAGAGCATGTTGGGTTAAAACAGCGGTATAAGGGCGAGCGTTACCCTGTTGGAAACCCCCCTCCCCTTGAATGCTGTTCATGAATGGCAGCGCAACAGGTTGTATCATTAGACTGACGTACAAATTTGCAGTCAGTGTGCGTGGGATAACCACGAGAGTGCTCCTGCTACACGAAATTGCTCCCCAAACCATAACTCCCGGAGTAGGCCTTTTGTGTCTAGGCCACAGACAGGTTACTAGCAGGCGTTCACCTGGCCTCCTTCTAACCAACAAACGGCTATCACTGCGACAAAGGCAGAACCGGCTTTCATCAGAAAACACAACAGATCTCCACTCCGTCCTCCAATGAGCTCCAGCTTGACACCACTCACGTTGCAAATGGAAGTGTTTTGGAGTCAGTGGAATGTGTTGTACAGGGCGTCTGATTCGGAGCTGTTCTTGAAGTAACCGATTTGTAACAGTTCGTTGTGTCACTGTGGTGCCAACCGAAGCTCGAATTTCAGCTGCAGACGCAGACGATTAGCCACAGCCATACGCCGAATTAGATGGTCTTCTCTCTCAGTAGTACCACGTTTCCGCCTGGAACCTGGTCTTCTTGAGGCAGCTCCTTCCCTTGACCACTGCCGCCAATACCCATGCACAGTGGATACATTCCTGCCAAGTCTTTCAGCAATATCGCGGAAAGAAAACTCACCTTCTCGTTGCCCTACAACACGACCTCGTTCAAACTCAGTGAGCTGTTGATAATGGCTTCTTCGTCTTCTCAGAGGCATCCTTGACTAACATTAACCCAGTACGTCAAATCTCAACTGTAAATAACGATCAAGAACCTTACAGCGCTCATTTAAAGCAAACCTCATATGCATGTTCATAGTGTCGCTACTAGCGCCACACTTACGCACGTAGCTCGAAATTTGAAAAGACGTCATCTTTCAGATGTATAAACACGCCTACAAAATTTTGTTTATGTAGCACAGCTCCTTCCTAGTGTTAGGATTTTTTTTCCATCAGTGCATATGTGACAGTGTATATTTAGTATTTCTATTTATTTACTATCTGACTTTTTTTTGCGTTAATATCACGTCACACTTAGAAACATAAACAAAGTCTTTATAATTTTTTAAATAATTTCTAGGTTAATGCGTTTTGTTACCATTTTCTTAATAATTTTCTCAAATACTTAATACCACTTCTTTAATATTTCCAAATATCATCATATAAAAGTTGGAATTTTTTTCAAACCATTAAGTATACTTTCCCTGTCGTTCCCCCCTCTTTCGTTATTTTCAAAAATCAAGACATAACTATTATCACCTAAATATATTCCCCTATGTATTTACTTACTATGAAATTTATTCATTTGATAACATTTATCAACCTCATTTACTTCTGCTTAATGCGTATTTCTAATACAATGCACGATTTTTGATGAGAATATCAAATATTTTTTATTCAATATTCTTAATTCTTGAAAAGTTTTCTTCATAAAATTTAATTTTCGGGAAGTAACATTTGATATTTGGGTTTACATTTTTCACATTTTGACGCTATTTCGTAATAAATTTTCCATGCGAAATAAACTAAAATCTATAGCCATTTTTTAAAAAATCAATCAATTTGGTGTAAAGAGTTTTCAATGAATTTTGAAGCTACAAAATAAGCGATCTATTAGTGAAAATAAAGCTCATACAATTGTTTTAATGCTTCAGAATATATAAAAATATTAAAATATGTACTGTTACTTATCAGTTGTGAACTGTTTTATTATACATTTCTTAATTTAATTTTAAAAAATTGATTAATATTTTGTAATGATGTTTTTGATGTAAAATAGCAATTGGAGAATGTTTTAACATGATGACGATTTTCAAAAAACAAATAAAAATATTTTTTCTCAATTTTCAAAGCAATTTTATTTTTTTAATCATATCTTTTCAAATTAAGGTTTTTTCCAATTTATTTCATGAAAAAATTTAATTGATCACTTTTTAAACCATTATTTGCAAAAGCAATAGGCATGCAAGTGGAAACTTGACTTTTTTTTTGGTCAATTTCAGACTTATTGAAAATATACTTGTTACAGGGATTAATAATCGAAATTAAGCCTTTACAATCTATAGTTTTTTTCTCCTTTATTAAATAGAGGGTGAATGCCTTAGCTGTAGAATTCTGATGGTTTCCAAGTATAGTCATCCAGCCACTTTTACACATCTTCGAATTTCCGATTCCTAATTATTCCAAGCATAATAGCGTTGATTATAATAAGCGGTAATAAAAAGGAATTAAGGCTAGAAATGACTTCTCATTCTGAAAAACTTTCGTGTTCAAATAAAATTAGAAACAAAAATTATATAATTATAATTTATTTCTTAGTTTCTTACATCTTTAATTTAGTGATTGAAAATAAATATATATTCTAGCAATGAAGCATTTCCAGTTGGAACTTAATAGTTTAAATTCCAAAACATTAGAAATTAAGGGATATAATTTAAACTGTGTTTGAAAAAATACTTGTTTCTTTATTTTTAAATATGAATTATTTTCTTACATCTTTAAATTATGTATTGATAATCTACTTTTCTTTCCTGAAAGAATTTTTCGTAAGTAATTTTAAGTTATATCTTATGTTAAGAAAGTTTTTAAAAACATGTTTTATTGTTTTTTATGATTTGGCACCCAAACATGATTAAAACTTGCCTAATCTTATAATAATGCAATATTTCCCCACCAAATGAAAAAATTAATATTTTATCATCAATTAAATATAATAAAAATTTATCAAATTTGTTTGACACTTTTTAAAGCTGGAAATTTGCTGGATATTCAATATATTTTGTACATTTTTCAATGTTTTCATTTCAAGCACAATATATTTTTTAAAGTGAATTTTAATACTATTAATTGAAGAATATTTTTGCGTTAATAACAAAAAAGACAAATGTTTACCTATATTTTCAATACGCTCAGAAAAAACGTATTTGGTAATCAGATTTTCTGTCATATTTTTATGATGCAATGAATTTAATTCGGCATTTATTATAGTAATAAGCACAAAAGTCTTCTTTTAATCAATGATTAAATTTTTAATATAAAACATTTATATTAATGAAAAAAGTTTTAAAACGAAATAAAAAAAAACTACGATACCTCCTTAATCTCAGACTTTACTATATTCAGTTTTAAATCAAAATATTTATGAGATTATTTGAAAATAAGAAAAACACACCGGTAAAAAGATTCGCTTATTTAATCTAACAATTTTTCATATTATAAAAAGGATTTTCAAATTTTGTGAATGCTTAAAAGCTGTGATATGAAAAATAAAATATAAGATTATAAATTTAGAGAACGTTAAAAAATCTATAATGTCGAAAGGAAGATTCATTTTTTCTCATCTAAAAATGATCCAGTTATTGAATATCATAATATTTAAAATATAAGAGCATTATAAATTTATAGAGCTTTAAAAAAACTATAATATTGAAAGAACGATTTACTTATTCGCAGTGACATCTAAAAGTAATTCAATTATTGAATATTTTAAAATATAAGAAGGTTATAAATTTCAAATAACACCAAAAACTAAAATATTGAAGGTAGGATTCCCTTATTTACTATGATATAAGAAAATTATTCAATTATTAAATGTGAATGGGATAATATTTTAAAATTATAAGAGGATTATAAATTTAGAAAGGAATAAAATAACTAAAATAATGAAAAAAAAAACATTCACTTATTCTCTATGACATCGAAAAAAGATTAAAATTATCGAATGGGATAATATTTTAAAATTCAAGAAGATTATAAATTTCAAAAAACAATATAAACTAAAATATCGAAAGTAAGATTCACTTTTTAAGTGTAAAATCTTTTTATAATAATTTAATTTTCTATTAAATGTAAAATTCAAAGTTATTAAAAATGAAACTAAACTCCATCCACCTACCAGGATAGTACTTAAAAGTATAACTTTCAGTTGTTGCTTTGACCTGCCTCTCGACTTGCATCACTACAGTTTCGTTCCACCCGCTATCCATGTCAGCTTCATGAGATGCGGTCTCTTTCTGACTCACACATGCTACTGACTCGCAGGAGGAATACGAAGGGATCACTGCTCGTCTCTAAGAATTTCTCATCTCTCTCTTTCTCACTCGTTTTCCTCCGCTCGGGAGTATTTGAAAAGACCAGGACGAAAGCGGGCCCTGGTGTTCGTTCAGATAAATTAGAAAACTCGCCTTTTTATTAGAGATAAATTTGGTTTTCAATTACAGAGAGTTTACGTTTTCAATTAGTGATGCATTATTTAAAGCTAGAGGATTCTCTCTTTTTATAATTTTTTTTGCAATTATTCCCTTTATTGTTTTGTGAATTATGAATAACATTATAGTGTGAGAAGGAAATAAGTATTGTCTTTTTTTGAATTCCGTTTTTAGGTTAAAATGTAATAAGTAAAAAAAGTTTGAAAAAGTAGAATTTTCATTAGTAAAACTAAAAAAAAAAAATATGTTTTTAAAATTTCCTTTATTTTCTGCATTTTAGTTATGATTTTTAAATCTTTTATTATCATGTGGGAACTCGATGGTGTTTTGATTAGAGGGTTTTGAAGCTCGAAATCACGTTGGCAATAAACATTGAAGCACGAAATTAGGAAGACAATAAATATAGCATAAATAGCAATTTTCATCATCATCTTTTAATCGCATATATTTTTACCAGCTTTTACCAGTATTGCGTTATTATTATGGATGCTTCTTTTAAAGAAGATGTAATTTGAAAATGTTGACTTGCTTTTACCGGTATTTCTTTATTATTAAATTTGCTTCTTTGACAGCAGATGCATTTTTAAAAGGTTGATGTAGAACTATGACATTATAGTTGTTATTTTCATGGAATGTAATTATTTTTCTGAGAAGATTAAATAATTTAATTTTTATAATATATTCAAAAACTTTCACTCACGTTTAAGGATAGTTTTGATAAAAGTATTTTCTCTTTCCAACAATGGGGAAATATCACATCATTCATTCTTAATTGGGAAATATTGAAAGATTTGACTTCTGTTCTAATAATAATCCATTATAAAGCTGTTTTATGATGAACTAGAAACTGGCGATTTGTGTTTACAAAAATGTTTTTATAAAAATTCTACATAAATTAATACTTTTAAAAATTTATTGGTAACTAATTTATAATTTGAAAATGAACTGTGACGGGAACGCTTGTTATTCAGCTTCCTAACGCGTCATTCCTTTTTGTGAGAACATGATGTAGTTTTGGTTAGGAGGTTTGAAGCTCGAAATCGAATGAATAAAGCATAAATGACATTTTTCATTTTCAATTTTTTTGGATGGAAAGAAAGTTTTAGAGTTCTTGTCATTCTCGGGGGAAAAAAAAGAAAGAAAGAAAAAAAAGAAACGTGTCGCTATTTTTACGAGCTGATTTATGCGCATTACGTCATAAATTTCACATCCGTTTAAACTGGACTCTAGATTTTTAAATTTTTATTCGCTGGTAAAAGAAATTTTGAAGCTCTCATCAATCTCGAAAGAAGAAAAACATCGTATTTTTTAAAAGTCGATACACTCGTGTTAATATAATCACGTAATCAAAAATATTCATGATAACTTAGAATTTAAGGTAACAGATAATTAAAAAATATTTTAAGTATTTAATGAAATTACATTTATTTAATACAATTCATATTATTATTATAAGACATATTCATTCAAATTAATTGTTTAACAAATAATTAAGTTATGAAAATATTAGAATAATAACATTGAAACACGAATATATAAAATAATAATTATCATGAAGTATTTGAGAAATTGATTACAAAACACATATTTTTCTGATAAGAAATAAGTCAATGTTTTAAAGATTGAGTTTTGCAACAGATTTTCCACGTACTTCTTGATGAACTAAATTTCAAAAATTAATGTACACATTTGTAGCATCAATGGCAGTATACTAATTTAATATTCTGGGAACTTACTTTCCAGGCACAAATTAAATAAGCTGGATTTTTTCTCTGTTGCTACTGCTTCTTATGGCACTTGTCATAGAAAAGTCAGCTGACGAAGACTGTACTTTTTAAATTAAGGGAGCGCCTCTTGTTTTTCAGTAGCGCCATCTAGGGCTATGCATACGTCTTAGCTACTTATGTCTCAAAACCCTTTTTACTTATTGGACTTTGTTCATGCATTTCCTTCATAGGAAGATGATACATCCATACATACATACATGCGCTCGCACAATCCCTTTTTAAGGTGGAGGGTTCAGGGGCTCTTTCACACACTTCATAGATAGAACACAGGGAAGTACAACACACCCGAATTGGGACTTGAACCCAGGCCGCATAGATCTCAGAGAAGACGAGCTACTCATAAGCCAGGATGCGGACGAATTTTCGTTTCTATAACTAGGGAGTCAGTTGGTACCGAATTTGGAAAAAAATAGACTCTAATATTAAATAGTAGAAAACCATTAAAAAAAGCATTCTTCTATTTTATAAATAATAAAAAATTTTAATATACATTTTTCATTCTTCTTTTACGATTTTTTTAAAATCCTTACTTCATTTTTTACAGTTTTATTTTGATTTAGAAATACTTAAAACAATTTAGATTTGCCGTTTTATTGTTTCTTTGTGCCAGAAGAATTGTGGATAAATCCCAAATATTTTATATTCATCCATTTAAAAGGATAAATATACTTTTACACATGAAATGACATAGATCATTATCATGCATTACATATGATTAATCAATTTCATACGATAATCGCATGAAATGACGGGTTTTTTTCATATGTGCCTATATACAGAAATAATATTTTTATAAATTATTAAAATTTCTAAAAATCAGTAAATTTTTAGTTTTTTTAAATCTTTTTATTGAAATAATATTAAAATTATTGAACAGTTCATTTTGAAGCCATGTTTTAAAATATCAAAGAAAGTATTTAATTATTTTTCTAGAGATCAAGAAACTGGATTTAATGAAAAGCAGTTAGTGCTTTGGGATAAAAATAAATCCTTAAATAAATTTAAAATTTTAAACCCATTTACTAAAAGGGCTCTTTTATTAGAAAATTCATGCAATCGTTTTTTTTTTTGGTATTACTAGGAAGGTGTCTAAGCTTCATTAGATAAATTGATATTAATTCGAAAAAAAGTAATTTTATTTATACTTCTGATTTCCAGGCGTTACTTCAAGAGAAAGGATTACTATAGTTAATATCATTCGCATTAAATATAAGAATCTGCCAATTTCTTTTGTTTAAAAACTGAGGATTATTCAGTCAAGTTTAGTTATACTAACGTCTCGTTTTAAAGCAACAGAAGGGCTATTTTGGGATGGACCTCGTAATTTTGAACCAGGGTCAGATGACGAGGACGACACCTGAACTGGCACCCCCCTCTCCACACCACGTCAAACCAGCGGGTGGACATTTGGCCTGACAGATTTAATGTGCAAGAGACCCCCTCACACGACGGTTCTTCCCTGGAATCGAGTCTCAAACCTGGAACCCTCTGGTCCGAGACCTTACCACTAGGCCACCGCGGCCCTCGGTTATTCAGTAAAATATCTATTCACTTCATCAACCTTTCGTCGTAATGAGTTGCCGGGACATTATCATCAATTTTGAGATACATTTCTAATCATTCTTAGTAGTTTCCTCACATTACTCACGCTTTCATAGTAATATTTGTCATTAGAAAGCCAAAGAGCTTAGAGTAAGTTAGATCGTTTTGTTTCATTTTGACATTATTAAAGCATGTAAAATCTGATTGGCCGTTTGTAGCTAAATAATAAATATTCAGTAAGTTTATCAAAAGCATCGTTACAAGTTGCATAGAAAAATAATGAAACAAATGGATTCTTTTTCAACAAATGATGAAATGTTGAAAAGATGTCATATTTTTACAATTAAGAAAGTAAATATCATTGTCTGTATTATTATCTAGTCAAAACGTCAGCAACTTTCACAAATCTTGCAGTGAGTGAGTTTTTAAGCAGATTTTGAGTTGTTTTTCATTAATCATTTTTATTCCTAATTATGCATATGATTAAAACATAACTCCCAACATTGTCTTCTTTTCCATGGCAATGGCTAAGAAACATATGGATAATTGGTGTTTTCCTTTGATGTATATTTTTGTTCGTGATTTTATCCTATTGCTTTATTCCAGAAATTTCCACTCCCTCCTCAGCATTGTTAATATATTATGTTCACGAAATTACATTCTTTACAGATTTCAGTTCCTGATGAACTTCCATAATTCATTCTGCCTTTGAGTCGTTAGATGCACCTAATTCCAAGAGCTTTCGTTTCCTCCCTTTCTAACTGTCCACTCATGAGTCCAAGGCTCAAACCATATTCCAATCTTTTCCCTTCTAATTCTAAGAAAGAGAGAAGATTCTGAAAGACCATCCATTTTTCTTTAAGTATATAAAGGGGGAAAGGGGTAGATCTTGTGTGCGCTTTCTATTTCTCCTATTCTTCAAAACACACCAGCAAATTCTCTATCCAGACCCATTTTTAACTAATCCTTTGGAGCGACTGAAGGTCAATGGTTACTAAAAGCAAGACTGTCATTGTTAAGATTAAAAGTAGTTGAAAATAATATGATTTAAATAATAATTATAATTGAAAATGTATAACAAATGATAATTTGTTATTAATATTCTGATTAAGAACAATGAGAATATTACTATATATTAGCTAGCTTTCTTTAATAATTCCTGACAATTTCAACTAAACAGATTAAAACAAAATTTTAGTTAATATAAAATGATATCAGCTAATATATAAATATTATTAGGCAGTATGCTGATCTTCATTTATAAGAGAATTTTGTTATGAAGCAAAACTGTAGATTCTGCAGGCGTATTTGAAAATGAATATTAAGACATGGATTCTTGATTCAACAAGTATTTTTATATATTTAAATATTTTTAATTCAACAAATTTAAATATTTTTCTTCCGTTACCTAGGAAAATATTAGTTCTGTTAGAAACTGAATAGTTAGTAAAATTGTATTAAACAATTCATTTTATAAAAGGAATATCAATTAATACAAAAATTATCAAAGTTATCTAATAATAGCACACTAATCAGTAAAATATTGAATTTAAGTGAATATTTTCTTTTTTTACTTTTTTCCTATTTTACTCTTCATAATATTAAAAACAAAAAAACATAATTTTAAAGTATATTTTGGTAACATTTATATTATTATAGCTGAACCTTTTGCCCAGAACACCACCCCATATTCCGGCGCTAAAATCAGATTAGATAACTTCAAGGAGTTGAGTAGTATGGAATTAGTATTTATATACAAATGCAAAATACTATAAGCTAGTGATTCTTTTAATCCACATGTGAATCTACTTTTTATATTAATACGAATTTATTATAGACAGCAATTAAATTATAGTTTCTTCTCAAAATATTTTCTATAGCAAATAAAATAAGAATAATTTCAATATTTTGTAAAGAAATATTTTTTGCTGTTTTCTTGGAAATGTCTCTCATTTCATCCCAATTTTTTTACGTATCATATGGATGTAAACAATGCAAAATTTCTTTTAATCAGATGTAATATAAAATAAATATGCAGGTATAATATTTATAGTTATAAAAGTGATGCCTAGATATAGTCATAATAGTGGTGTCTAGGAGCTACGTGATAAGACCGCTTATAGTAATATCTGGCTGGGTATTAGTATTCTAGAGTTCAGGGTCCTAAGGCTAGGTACCAGACAGAGGGAAAATGGCAGTTACAAAACAACAAAATATTCTCGATTTAATACAAAAATATATCTGATGCCAATTAGAAAAAAGCATACAAAGCGAAAGGCATACAAAAATTCACATTTGTTTGTTCCAGATATTTGAAACTGTGATGTGGTTTTTTTAAAAATATAACTAGTAATGAAAAAATATCTTTGCTTTGATGCTCAGACAGTTCGCTAACATTTACAATGCAAATTTGAGTCATCTTTTGAATGTCACTTTACATACTTTTCAGCCTACACATTGGTGAGCTAACATAAGCAACATCAACAAAAGTCCTGCAGTGCTGGCAGAAAGATCCTTTATGCTTGTTTTTTGAGCTATTCCCATTGTAAAATGCAGATTGGGGTCGCTTTTTTATTTTATTCGAAAAAAAATTCTCCTTTTTCTCAAGATTTGTGATGTCAAAGTCTTGATAAATGTTAGAAAATAAATGAGTATTTCAAGTTATCTACGTTTAGTATTGTAGAAACAAAGATTTCTTTTTGAATTAAATCAATAGCATTCTACAAGTTTATGTTTTTAAACAATTTTCTCTTTTTCTTGTAGAGTTTTCAAAATAGGAATAATAAGTCAAACGTTTTCCTTCCGGTGACACCACAAATGGTGTCATCGTGCATCGCTTAACCATTTTTTACTAAACCTAGACACCATTTTTATGGCAAGGTTTGAAAGTTCAGGGTGTGTATTTAAGGTATTTAAGAGTCCGTTGTCTATATCAATAAAAAATGAAAGTTTTTCTTATGTTTCTTATGCTTTCCTAAACTTTTCATCTGATTGCGATAAAATTTTGCCATCTTATTACGTATATCTACGGGATGGTTCTAGACATAGTATAATTGTCTAAAGTAAAAAGTAAAAATTCGGATCTCAACAGCATCTATTTACCAAGGAATTATCTCCAAATTAATCGCCTAGACGACGCAATAAATTCAGTAGAAAGGCTTAATCCAAGTTAAAGGTTAATATTGCATAACTATTCAACACAAAAGAAACGTAAGTCCTTCTCAGAGCTAACAACTGTATTACAGATTATGCGAGAAATTTTTGAGGAGATCAATCCTAGGGGTTTTAAATTTTAATTAAATGTTAGCGTTTTTCTCAGGAACTTCCAAAAATTATATAGTACAAATATTTTTGCACTATCTTAATTTTCAAAAAATTATCTTTCAACTATATTAACGATTTTATGGCATAAATATGTTTTCTGTTTAATCAATTTTCAAAAAAAATATTTTAATCCCATTCTCTAAAATTTAACTTGAGAATTCCGTACGAATATTAAAGGAATTGCGAGATTTTATGAATAGTTTCATTTATTACAATTCTGAAAAAAAACCAAGTTTTACAATTCTAAAATAATACACAAATCTAACATATAAAAAAGGATATATGTTTGTTTCGTATTTTATATACTGCTGTGCCATTCATCTTATTTGATAAAACATTGTCAAATAATTGATTGACTGCACTTAATATTATTTTTTCGGCGTCGGTATTTACCGGTAGCGCAATGCGCCGGGTAGCAGTTTGTGTATACTATGCATCACCAAAAATATGACAACAGGAAAAGGTTAAAATTTTCAATTTAAACCCAGTCAAATGCATTAGAATAATTGAAAAAAAAATTGATATGTGATTAAAAGTTATACTTCCTTCTTTTAAACTGTTTTAATGCATTTTCAAATGTTATCAATCAGTTCTTAATGTCTTTTAGTTTACATGAGAATTCTGTGCAGGCATAATTTATCGAATTTGATTTAAACACTGAAAAAATAAAATAGTTAAATATTTTCAATTTAAGTAGAATCCTAGTAAATGGCACTAATCAATAGTTTAAGCATGCTATAATTAATTAGAAAAATACATAATGAGCTCATTGCTCAGTTTTCAATAATTGCTTTTGTCAATGTGAAATTAAACGCAAATCCAAAATTAATTATGGAAGAGATCTTGCTTACAACAAACTTGGGTCTATGTTATAATGTGTATATATGCATAATGTTACTTCGCAAAACTCAGAAAGAGAAACATTTTTCAGCCAATCATTATATTGACACATTGTTTTCCTTTCAAACAGAGCTCATAATACACATCATACAATAATAATTTTATGTGTATTACACTGATGGGAAAAAAATCCCAACACCAAGAAAAAATTAATGTACAGTAATGAAATTTTAGGAATACATTTGTCTAGGTAACATATTTAATTGATTAAAGTTTCAAGATCACAGGTAGAGCCATTGACGAGAAGAGCCATTTCAAATGTGAAATGTTGGTACATTAGTAACCAATGTAACCGCCAGAATTTTGAATGCAAGCATGTAAACGTGCATGCATTGTGTCGTACAGGTGTCGGATATCAGTTTGTGGGATGGAGTTCCATGCCTGTTGCACTTGGGCAGTCAATGCAGGGACGGGTAATGCTGGTTGTGGATGAAGCTGGAGTTGTCATCCAATGATGTCCCATACTTGCTCTATTGGAGAAAGATCTGGTGATCTATTAGGCCAAGGCAACATGTCGACACTCTGTAGAGCATGTTGGGTTAGAACAACGGTATAAGGGCAAGCGGTATCCTGTTGGAAAACACCCTCTTGAATACTGTTCATGAATGGCAGCACAACAGGTTGTATCACTAGACTAACGTACAAATTTGCAGTCAGGGTGCGTGGGATAACCACGAGAGTGCTCCTGCTATACGAAATCGCTCCCCAAACCATAACTCCAGGAGTAGGCCCTGTGTGTCTAGGCCGCAGACAGGTCACTAGCAGGCGTTCATCTGGCCTCCTTCTAACCAACAAATGGCTATCACTGCGACCAAGGCAGAACCGGCTTTCATCAGAAAACACAACAGATCTCCACTCCGTCCTCCAATGAGCTCTAGCTTGACACCACTCACGTCGCAAACGGCAGTGGTTTGGAGTCAGTGGAATGCACTGTACAGGGCGTCTGACTTGGAGCTGTCCTTGAAGTAACCGATTTGTAACAGTTCGTTGTGTCACTGTGGTACCAACTGCAGCTCGAACCTCAGCTGCAGACGCAGTGCGATTAGCCACAGCCATACACCGAATACGGCGGCCTTCCCTCTAAGTAGTACCACGTGGCCGCCCAGAACCTGGTCTTCTTGGGGCAGTACCTTCCCTTGATCACTGCCGCCAATACTCATCCACAGTGGATACATTCCTGCCAGGTCTTTCAGCAATATCGCGGAAAGAAAACCCACCTTCTCGTAGCCCTACAACGCGACCTCGTTCAAACTCAGTGAGCTGTTGATAATGGCTTCTTCGTCTTCTCAGAGGCATCCTTGACTAACATTAACTCACTACGTCAAATCTCAACTGTAAATAACGATCACGAACCTTACAGCGCTTATTTAAAGCAAACCTCATTTGCATGTTCATAGTGTCACTACTAGCTCCACACTTACGCGCGTAGCTCGAAATTTGAATCGACGCCATCTTTCAGATGTATAAACACGCCTACCAAATTTCGTTTATCTAGCACAGCTCCTTCCTAGAGTTGGGATTTTTTTTCCATCAGTGTTTTTGTGCATAATCTTTTAAATGCTTAAAAGGAATATTTAAGTAATCATTTTTAACTTTAAAGATAAATTCTTCATACATACAGATTATCAACCATTAATGAAAGAAGATTAATTAAATTATATTAATTTATTAAAAAATTAAATTGTAATGTGCGCACGCATGACCGTATGAGGTTCTGATGAGTTGATGGCTCACTTTTCACTTCAGACAGATGAATACATTCGTCGAGAAGAAGAAAATAATGTAATGTAAAGAGGACTACAGGTGTTATGATATGGTGTGATTTTTTTAGCACAATTTCTAATTGAGGACAAGTTGCGCCACTCACGTAGATTTTTTGAACAGTTCAAGTATGAATTGCGCAGAATAAGGATGAAATGTAAAACGTCAAAAGTTAAGATCAATGATTTATCACGATATGGCAATTGGTTAAAAATACTCAAATTTTAAATGTTATGAAAAGACCCTATGGCTTTTAAAAAATCAAAATGTTGTGAGTAAGGTTTCTCACTCACTAGGTTCTAACAGGTGTATTTAAACTAGGTTAAAATAGGTTTATGAAAGTAAGTTAAGCAATCAGAAGTAAAATTGGACAAGGTAATTGACCACACCACTGTTCGTGTAATGAGAGACCAGTTCACCAAACAATAAATGTCTATGTGTATACCTTATGTATCCAGTGTGAACCCTTAATTCGGGAGGTGAAATTTTGGGACTTAACTGTGGAGGTGCGGTACGAGACCGCATTTTCTTTACACTCAAATCAAATTTTCTATTGAATATATTCGTATAAAAATCGGCCAATATATAATGTGGATATTTTTCTTGATAAATAAATATAGAAATTTTTCAAAATATATTATTGTTGAAAAAAATAACTGCTTTGGAATATACATTTTCTACTCAAATTATATCTTATAACAAACAAACATAAAAAAACATATTATTTTTTACTTTTAAATCATATTTATTTTTCCCGTGCACAAAAGTATATAGAAAACAATATAATGGAAAATTCAAGAATTATATAAAAAATAAAAATTACAATGGTTAAAATTGACCTTTTTTAACGGCTTATGTGACTTTCATAGCACGGTTTTCTAAAGAATTTTAAACATACAGGGTAAGAACTAGTATAAAAATCAACCTATATATTCTATATAAATTTCTCTTGATATATTAATATAGTTCAATAATTTTTCAGAATGCATTATTTCTAGAAAAATTAATTATGATTGAACATACATATCAGAATAAGTTGGATGCGAACTTTAATCGAAAAGCTCTTCTAAACAATCATCCTTATCAGTAAAATCACTTTCTGCTTCATTTAAATGTGTTTGGAGTTCTGTTTCATAATAGGATCAATAAATTGGGCAATATTTCGAAACCTCAGTTTTAAGGCCATCTGTTGAGCCTTGTTTATCACTGTGACGTTAAGAGGGAGTACGGTCTTAGAGACCACGCTTAAAGAAATTGAATAATTTTTTTAAAAAAGCATCCGCTGATGCCAGTTGAAAAGTGCACGTGTATGGAAACAGGAAGCTACAGGGTCAATGTATTCAACAGAGCTAAAAATAGAATAGGGGTGACCGAAAGTCTATCCCTTGCAAAGTCTATCCCTAGCAATTGTTGGTCAATGAAGAAGCATTCCTTTTGAAACAAACAACGACATTTATTAACACGAATACACGAAGAAGTCAACAACAAACATACTGCCGAGACGAAATCAGCAGCACATTGCAAAAAACAACAACCCACAAGTAGTAAGCGGTAGTAATAACAAACACAAAACTCAAAGCGTCCAGGCAGAATTCTGGAGGAGAGGGAATCTTCAGTCTCTCCAGACGTCTGCAATTCTCTACTGTCCCCTCGCTTTAGCTGTATTACATGACTGGTTATTCTCACGCAAGTCGATGTTGCTTCTACAAAAAAAAAAAAAAAAAAAAAAAAGGACTCGGCACAGAACTAAATTCGGCAATAGCTTGAGCTCAACACAACGCCTGCTTTTCGAAAGACTAATACAATAATTTGTTGCCCTGTAAGCAAATCCGCACACTATTCGTTTCACGACTGACTTCAGCTTAGAATTTCGGTCTTTTATATTTCCCGGAGGCAGTCAGAGAAGGTACTGAAACAATCAGGCATATGTCAGTTCCTACTGGCACAATGATCAAAATTCTGGAAGATTTCAATATTATCTATTCTGTCGCCAATATCGCAAAACCTCGACATCACTGATTCAGCATTTGATCCGTTTCCAACGGAGCTGATCGCGAAAAGTTCTTTAAAATTATTGAACTAAAAATGCTGGGAAGAAACATTATACATTTCTAATAGAATAAAATTAGATTAAATATGCTTTCTTGGTTTTTTTACTGCCCACTATAAAAATATACTTTAAAATATATAATATTTAAATTACTGCAACCTCAACTCACTGTTTTGTTTGGATTAATATAGTTATAACTGTACAATAATATACAGTATAGTATATATAGTATATTGTATAGTATAGTATAAACCGTATAGTATACAGTCTATTATACTATTTTCAATGTTATATTTAGGTTTTAATATTTTTACTATAATATAAGGAATCGTATGACATCCAAAACTATAGTTGCAACCTTCTTTTGCCTTTTTAAATCAAAATATTTTGATATTAAACTATTAGACAGAAACAATAGGAAAAAAAATTAATTTAATATTTGAATGTCCTTAATTTTGGTAACATTTTCAAGCTTTTTTTTACAAAAGCAATTAACATTTGTATAGAGGATTACTATGAAGGGTGGAAATCTAATTGTATAAATATACAATACAAAAGGATTTATTCAAAGAACCCAAATTTGAACTACAAAAGTTATTTTCAAAAATTTCTCCTTACAAATAAAAGATTTTTTTTTTCTTTCTGTTCTTTCAATTGCAACCTATTTTGTTTTGTCTACTTACTTTGTTACTGAATGCTACAGATGCGCACAGAGCATCATTGTTCCATTTTCCTGAATAAACAGCTTTTGTTTATAGAGAAAATTCCTAAAAGAAAAAGAAAATTCCGGCTGATTTGCTAAAGAAGTTAGTCCGCAAAAGTCGCAATAATCCTATTAGCGGATGGATTCGCTCTGGGAATAAGACTACTGGGAGCAGCAAATGACAACTCTGATACAATTATTCATTTTTGGAAATGGAAATGGCTTTTCTTGTGGATTCCACCCTTTGTATTTAATATAAAATAGTAAATGGGAATATAATTTCAGTTTTGATCAAACGATCTATCGACTACATTTTTCAGTAGAATTATAAAATCAGTTTGTCAATTTCGTTTCCGATTTATTTTTCTCTTTTATTTCAATGATTTCATATTATTTTATTAAGAATTGCCGCTTTCAAGAATTTTTTGTGAAAAGTAATTTGTTGATATGATATGATATGATACTTTTTATTATAAAGATTTTTCTGACTATATATAAAAACAAGTGGGAAAAAGTCTCGTCTTTCATTAGTTCTATTTCATTTGCATTCAGTTTCAAAGTCTGTCGAGTCTTTTATTATCACTATATCTTTCTCACAGAACTGGAAGTTATAAAAATTGTGAAAAATGTTTTCAAAAATTAAATTTAATATAAATATTGTAAATTTTACTTTAATTTTTAATATTAATATAAAGCCTCTATCTAATAATGTATGAAAGGGGCAACAGAAATTCGTAAGTATCAAAAGAAAAATGCTTTAAAGTAGTTAAATCAGGAAAATTATCAAAAAAAAGACTCTTGTTTAGTACACAAATAGAAGAAGTGTGATAAATGGAATACATTAATGGCCAATCACAGGCAGATTACAATAATAAAATTTAGAGAAATAATACAAAGTTAGAAAAAATATGTAGCGAAATATGAAGTAATCCTTGAAAATGCAGCTATATATACATTTCATATGTAGCTATATATACAATAAGCATTGAAAATGAGCGATTCCAATAAAAATATATTTTTTAAAAAAATTAATTAAATTTCGAAGAAATATCAATAGGACAAATGTAAAAATTAGGGACTAGAGATACTAATGCACATTTTGCATCTGTTTTCAATGCTCTCCCCTAAACTATCGAGGAGTTTTTGCGGGATATTGTCTCACTCTACTTCCAAGGCGATTTTGAGCTCTTGTACTGTTTGGAGAAGGTTGGTACTTTGTGAAACAGATCTGCCAAGAGCATGACAGGCATGATATTTAGGGTCGGTATAGTAAACAGATCATTGCATACGGGCAATATTTTCACTTTTCAGAGTGTCATATACCTCAATCCATCTGTGTGGTAGCGCATTATCTCCATAAACAAAAAGTCTGGACTTCGAACCCATAAAAAGGCGAACATAATCCAAAAGAACCTCTCTGCAAAACTGTTGCAATGTAACTTTATCTTGCTCAAAGATGTGAAACGGTGCTCTGCATTGATTGTATAATGATTGTCCACACCATAACGCCTGGGCGTACGATTACGTTCACTAACAAACTGTTGTGTATAGCGTGTTCCATGCTCTCTCAACAGTAGTTGGGTCTGAATAACTTGTCACACTGAAACGAGATTCGTCTGAAAACGACACTCTAGACCAAATCTGGATATCCCCACCAACATGTTCATTACACTAGCGTTATCTCTCATGACTATGGTGAGGTTGAAAAGGGATTCACCTAACATTCTTCTATACATATAAACCAGCTTGATTTAATCGCTGTGAGAGGGCTCTTGCAGAAACATGCCTACCGATAATGGTTACAAAGTTTGCAGCTATCTGTCCAGGAGTTAAATTTCTGCTCCATTTCATCACAAGGGCTACATGGCGATCATGTAAATCTGTGGTGCTCCTACCAGGACTCCAGGCATACTTTTGCAAAATATTTCCATCTTCAACAGCTTTCTTTAATCACGAGATGACACTTCCTGATACACCCATTGCGACAACTATAAGGGTGACACTTTGACCTACTTGCAGTCTTCCAACTGCTCGTGAATGATCGTAGGAACTCAAATGATCTCTTGCTCACATTCTGCGCTTAATTATTGCAAAAACCAAACTGAATTTCAGAGAAAAACCTTTTATAACATCCTATACTAGTTTGGGTTAAACATCAAACAGTATTAATTTTCGTATGAATCATGAGTTTGTGTGCAATATCTTTTATACAGATAACGAGTCCTGGTTTCCCACAGATTTTCAACTTGCATTTACTTTTATTGGTCAGCTGTCTGACACGCAATTTCTCATAAATAGCGTATTCCTTAGCAATTCTCAAACAGTGTATATACAAAAGTTTACACACATCCAAAAAATAAATAACGCTATTTAACAACTTTAATACTTATGAAAATATTTCATGCTTTGGATAGGAAATTTTATATAAAATAATTTATACTATGATATGCTATTGAGAGATAAAGGTTAAAAATAGATTATTTACAAAAAAAGAAAGAAAACTGTAATGAATTGGCGTAAATCATCGTGTTAAACAAATAAGAAAGATTTTCTGCCTTTTTTTCACTAGTGGTTCGGGCAATTTTCATAAGAATTTAGTAAAATTAACAAATCGAATTTTCAGTTCCTAATTCACGATTAAAATATTAGGTAAGTATTTTACATATAGTATTTGCAAAGTTTTTAAAAAATATATTTAATCTAAGCTTTTATATTCTAAAAAAAATTTATATTTAAAATTATTCCTTAATTTTCCAGATATCTGTTAAATGTTTAGCAAATCACCATTTAACTAACAGATTTTTGCTTCATACCACTTTTAAGCAGAAAAAATAACTTTTTTTACAATTGAAATGCGATGCGATTATTATCGGGATGCATTTTTTTTAAAATATGTAAAAATAGTAATATTATTAAATATTTCATAATAAAGATTGAAAATCCTCTATGAAACCAAAATATACCAGTGAAGAAGCAAATGTTTTTTCAATTGTAAAAAAAGTTATTTTTTCTGCTTAAAAGTGGTATGAAGCAAAAATCTGTTAGTTAAATGGTGATTTGCGAAAAATTTAACAGATATCTGGAAAAATATATTATCTAGTTCCTAAACTGAAAAAAAATCTTCAGTCCTTTCTTTAAATATCGGGGTTATACAGATGAATAATTCGAAATTTTCAATTATTTCCTTATAATGATGTATTAAAATAACTAACAAAGCTAAATAACAATTAAAATAAAAATGATGGATTATTTATTCCATTTTTCAGAAAGTGCAGAGCATTTTAAGAAATTTTTCATTACAAACTGAACAAAAAGATTGCGTTAGATTTTAATTTATTAGATTTTTTGTAAGAAAATTTGATCAGAGATAAGGATTAATTTGAAGAAACGGCATTCTAAAGGTGAAAAACAACATTAGAACATACGTGAAAGCAAATTTAAAATTAATGCAACTTCCCAAAAAATAAACTTAAGTCTTGAAAGGACATTTTTTCCAACATTAAAAATATTAAATTCAAAATTTTCACAATTTCTCAAAAAATCAACTTTTTAAAGTAGTCACCTACCTATTACACTAAAACATAAAAGTATAATATTGAACTAATAATTCAGTCTTATTACTTTGTAACACTTTACTTCAGTTTTCAAGATTTTTAAAACGAGCCTGGACAAATAATTACTCAAATCCTCTGTAATTTAAATGAGTGAGTATGAGTAGTATTTTTCTTTCCTTTTACATTTATACGTTTCAACATAGTCGTCCAAAAGGTGCAATTAGATTATTTTAATTTTCAACTAAACATGCAAAACGAAACATTCTTCTCTTCATTCATTTTATAATCGATTAAAAAAGAACGTCGCGAAGCGTTTTAAAAATTTAATTATGCTTCCAATTAATATTTTTTCCCTTAAGAATTTTATTCTTCTTCTGGAATCGTTACTCATTGATAGAAAACATGAAATCTTTTAGCGCGCAGATTTTAATTGCACCGAATTAGTTACCGTACTTTCGTCATTGTCTTCATTCCGAAAGAAATATCAGTAAGCGCATTAAAAGTTCATTTGAAAATGAATCGATTGCGGAAAAGTAATTAAGTCTGATTCTTCTTTTTTTTTTATTCTTCTTAATTCTCCTAGGGATTATTGAATAGTCTTTTGAATTTTTTTGCTAGATAAAAGGAGTAAAATTTATTAACATTAATCAGCATATTCTTGTCGTTATTTAAGAAAAAAATTATTAGAATATTTATAAATGAACAGAAATCCTTAAATCTTAAGAAAAATTTATATAGCAAAACAATAAATATTAATTTATATTAATTATTCTAAATGAATGATTTTCAAAACAAATATTGTCCATAATTCGCAATGGGAAAAAAAGATAAATATTTGAAGAAAGATAGAACAAATTTTTAATTTTATGATCAAGGATAATGTATCATTTTTTGTAATAAATTAGAAATCGGAATTATTTGGAAATAATGAAAGTTTACGAAAGAATTCCAAGAAGTGAATATTAATCTTTTAATCTTAATTAATTATTTCATAACTATTCGTGAGTAGCAAATGATGAATGATTATGAAATCAATGATTTACTTTGCTCTCATTGTTTTTTAAAGTGAAACCATAAAAAAATGTTTCGTGCTTGAGTTTAAATTTTTTATGTAATTAATTTTCCTTTAATTCAAAGTCTTGCGTACATTGCCAATATTTAATGAAGTTTCCAAAATCTTTTCCACTCTTCGAAATTAGAATAAAATATAATTTTTTCATTAGAAGGAGTTTTTGAATCACTTTAATCGCCACAGTTTCTAATACAATTCAAAAGTTGACATTTTTTTTCTATCAAATTCCCTGAAAAGCTAAAAATCCTTAAAAGGAAGACAACACACTGTCTCTTATTTGAGACATTTTATTGAAAAATTTCTTTTTCTGCTGATTTTCTTTTTCAGGCTAATACAGAAGACTAACCATATACTGTTAAGAATCTGTAATGCTACTGTCCTGTATGGTTAACTTCACTGCTGAAGAAGAAATTTGACATGTTCTTTACGCATTCTGACACTCCAACCTTTACGACCATTAAGTGAATTGCATATTAGTCATGAAGGTTTATGAAAACTCAGGAAATATGGAACTATCTCTATTAGGGTATGATATTTGGTGATGCTTCTTGAACATTCTATACTCTATTTAAAAGCTATAAAAGATGAAAAGCTCCCAGGAGAAGCAAATCGAGTGTCGATTTCAGCAGCAAAGGATCATAGGTTTGAGACCGAATCCACATTTAATTTCAACTCCCCTCAATGAATATAATCAATGAACTTGAATGTAAATAAAATAAATTTATTTCTATTCCAGAGACATTTTTGAATATCAGTCATCATAATAAATTTTCATCAGAAAACATTAAAATATTCGTAGTTCTTCCGTAACATTTGATTTTTCATTTGATCATTTGCCAATAAAACTTCATACAGTGATTGACGTATTATTTCTATGTTATTGATACAAAAGCAGTCTAAAATTTGTTCAGGGATATTTAAGTAATGCACGTTAATAGACCGGTAAATTTCACTAAGGTAACTATATTAACTAGCTGCCTTGATCTCAATATACCTCAAGATTGATTTAATGCTCACTGGCACATAATGGAATCACTGATTAAACACGGCAAATAATATGCATGAATTCTCATGATGACCCCTCCCCCCGATTACCAATGTACTTGGAAATCTCGTAATACATAAACCTTACCTCTAGTAGAGCTTGAGCTTCAATGATAGCAATCGCGATAGTGACTTTAGTTAATATTCAGTAAGTATTTGCAATACAATCAAATTGTTGTCTGTACCAACGATTCGAATACAATAAGTTATAATTTTTCTACATTTCCTTCTCTGCACTATGTAATTAGCAGAATATTTATTTTTAAAATTAATCTTACAGAAAAGAATAATTTTCTTATATACATTGAAAGTCAATTTTTTACTACCATTAAGTCACTAAAAATAGTGAATATGTTTATTGGCTTTCAACAGGCTAGATCGGTTGGCCTATAACTATCAATTTAGTACTTATATACGTAGGAGGTCGGAAATGTGAATTTAGAAACGATGTTTTTGAAGTTTTGTTTAGAAACTTTCATTAATTAAATATTAAACTGAATATTGGTATCCTCGTCTAAAGCTTCTGAAACTATTATTGTGTTAAATAAATTTTACATTTCAATATTTTTTTTAAAAAAATTCACTTTTAGTGATACTAATTTTATGATAATACACAATTTTTATAAATTTGGCAGCTATTTAAATATTTTTTGGTTAATTTTTACAATGGTTTATAATATTAACTTAAAATTCAAACTGTTTCAAATGTTTAAACAAATATTAAATTCAATTTCTTCAATTGTAGAAAGTTAAAGAAGTAATATTCTGTTAATTTTCTCTGTAGTTTAAAAGGCGAATAAAAAAGTTAAATTACAATACCAGCAAAATCAGAAAATGGATCGAACTGGACATTACACTTTTAACAAAGTTAATAGTGATACCATAGGACCAGTCTCAATTTGAAAGGTTCATGTGTGTGGTTAAAACAGCCTGTTTCAGAGAACTAAAGTAAGATAAATCAAATTGGACAAAATAATGGAACTTTGATAGAATCATATGCATGACATAATCTTTAAAAGATTTAAATAATATTAAATATAACCAATGTTTGTAATAAATCAGCTGACCAACAAAGACGACTAGTACAGAAGTAATTTTTAAATTAAAACTTTATTATCATTCACGATATTTCAAACAAACCTTACTTTTTGCAGATGTTAATTTTTCTCTTTAATGTTTAATTCTCAATGATTTAATAAGAATATGTATTCATATATAAAAATGCATTTGAATATTTCGGATATATATAATATTATAATGTGTATTATGTCACAATGAAGTATAAATTTTAATCCTTTATTCAGTTAAAAAATGTATTTGATCATTATTTACACAGTTTTCAAACACTAGATTTCATTCTAGAGCGATTCTTTATATAATTATTCAGCCAACAAATTTATCATAAAAATTCTTGATTTAAAAAAAATTTACATTTAAAAATTTTAAAATGTTTAAGAAATATTAACTATTTTACATAAAAAAATTAAATTTATTCAATTTACATTACAAATATTTAAGTAATGTAATAACATGAACAGTATTCTCAAACGTCAGGACATATGTTAAATAGATAAAATATTTATAGAAAAATACAAATTAATTTAACAAAAACCGCAAAATTCTAATTTTAATATCCTAGTTTTTTTCAAAGATATATTTAGAATTTTTTTTTTTTTTTTGCCTTTTTTTATTTTCAACTGCTTAGCTTTTTCATTTTCAGCAGATTTCAGAGACAAATGAAGTTTGGCTCGCATTGCCGACATCTGACGCCTGTATAACGAGAAAGTACCAGTATTTATGTACTTTTCCATTATACAGGTGCAACGAAAAATTCTCCAAATAATCATTAGTTGTAAAAAGTGAAAAATCGCTAAAAATCGCCAAAATCCAAAATTACGTCAAATTTATTATTCAAATTCGTCAAATTCCCGTTTATCCACTTGACGACTTTGTTCGCGTTTTTTTCACATTGGTGACATTTATTTTGCCATTCATTTCGTTTGGCGACTTTGCTCGAGTTTGATTCCCATTGGCGACATCTTGCACTCGTATAACGTAAAAATAACAGCATTTGCAATAGAAGCATAAGAGAATCTGTTATACAATATTTTGATTCTAACAACATCTTTTAGTAGTTCCATAAGTGAGATTAATCAATTCAAACATGTTAGGATGTTATTTATATTAGATAATTTATCATAAGGTTTTAAATAAAAAGCTATTCGACTTCTTTAGACTAACTTTCTACATCCTAACCTTATCTTAACATTGAATATCGATTAGATTTACAATATAAATATTGAATATTTGTGATAAGAGTTTAAAAGAATCATTGTGAGGAAACTTAATGCTGTCTCTGTTCTGTGAGACAAAGAGAGCATGGTCTTGAAATACTAACTTCTTTGTTAATTGGACTCAAGAGAAAACATCCCTGTGTGTGTGATCAAAGTATTAGGACCATTTATTTCTTAACTCAAATACAGACGTGAACTAAGCTCTGTGTATTCAAGGAGCCGTGAAAGAGCCAAAAGGAAAACTCTGTTATTTGCTAGAGGCCGATAAGAATCTTCTCGTGAATTGCACTTTTTGTAACAATTGTTTTAGTGCCAGAAGCTACAAAAGCATTTGATTATGCAGAATTTAATAAGCAATTGAATTATTTTGAGTTCCAACTGAGCTTTAAAATAACATTTATTTTGAAAGTTCTAGTAATCTGGATATTAATCTTCTGAATAATTTTTTTTTAAAAATTGAATATTTTTAATGAGTATGATTGGCGTGGAACTTTGATTTTTGTCTCGTTTTTGCACAAGTGATTATAACTTAGACAAAGAAAAGTTTGGAAAGAATTCTCGTTCATAGAAAACTTTCTATCTAAAGAAAATAATGTTTATACTAGAGTTGACTACGGATAACTGTTATGCTGATTTAACATCTAACCAAATCAGATTGACTTGTACTGTGGGGTGTATAAAACTATCCTCGTGAGCTCATATTACAATTAATTATGAGATCTTAAACTTCCGACTTTATTTACATTTTCATTCTGGATTGTTTTTACATATGACGCCAGATGAACGAAATCAGCAATTTGTGCAGTAAATTCTGAGGGTAAAGTCCCCTGAGTACACGAGGAGCAGAAGTTTGACTTCTAGCTTATATGAAAATGCCACTCACACACTAGCTTGCAAAACCCTTATTCACAGGGTGGAGGGTAGCGCCTTCACACACGGCTCAGATAGAACAGAGGGAAAAGTTCAACCACATCGAACCAGGACTCAAACCCGAGTGATCCAGATCACGGGGAAGACGCGCTACACCTAGGGCGGGAAGCCAGCATGCTGAGTTGTAGAAAAGCTGAGGTCTGCAATTTTTTATATGTAGTTTTACGTTTTAATTTGAATAAATTCGAACCTATTTATGAGTTTTTATGTGTAAAAGAGCAGATAAACTGCAGCAGATCACTATTTGTTTCATTCTGCTTCTTATCTTTGCATTGATACTAAAATTATTTTTAATTTGAGTATAAATGTTTATTATGCATAGAGAAGATTTCACTGCAAAGAAACAAAAATTACCAGAAGAGAAAATTGTACTATACAGGACAAGACAAAATCAACGGTGTTTTTTGTTACTGGATTGTAGCAAAGGTTTAAAAACTGAGATCTGTTAATACCTGCTATCGCCGGATTGACACGAAGCCTTGCCGAAACTGCATAGGTGAGTGGTTATGTCGCTGGACTCATAGTTAGGAGATCATGTGTTCGAGTCCTAGTCGCCTTAAATAAATTTTAAGTATTTTTCCTTGATTTGTTTTTCCTTTATTTCATATTCCAGAAGATTCTGGACCTTTCTTTAATTTCCCAGATAACTGCTCTGGATTTTTCTTACTGTCTCCAGAAAGGTATTCTGGAATTTTCCCTACTTGTATAAAAGCTGAAGATATTTCAGTCACAGTGTTCTTAGTTCAGAGGTGAATTAATAAATTCATTTAACTCTACTTCCTGTGTCTTCTTGAGATCTTTCTACGTGACAATATTCTCAGCTATTTTGGGGATTATTGCTCATAAGTAGTATTTATATTTGTTTTTGACATTGTATTTCGGCAAAAAAAAACGTATTTTGGCATTTTCAGGATCATATTCTATCCTTTTGGAGTTCCATCAATTTTCTTTACGTAATATTTATACAATATTTTTAAAATCTCAAGCAATTTTTGCATAAATAATATTCAATTTATATTTCGTTTAAACATGCTTATTTTATTTTTATGTTAGATAGAATTAATTATTTGTATTTCATTAATGTACTGATTATTTAATGAATGTATTCATATCTCAGTGTGTTTCTGTGGGAGAACCTGCCTTTGTTAGTACTCTATAGACCAGGTGTTATTACAAACAGTTGTTATTAAATTTGATATACGTATATTCTCTACGAAGTAAGGATGTTTGGCTATAAGTAGTTTTTTTTAATTTAAATTAGAATTTGAATTAATTAATAAGCAAAGTGAATTTTGAAGATTTTCCTCGGTAATTTTCGAAAATATTCTTGTACAAAATTGAATTTTACATCTTTTCGAAAATTACATTTTCAATTATATCAATTTAGTAGTCTTACAAATTTATTCAAATTTTCGATAGTTGTTTTCTTTAATCTCTGTTTACCTAATTTCCAACTTAACACAAGCCGTTTTCAACAGATATTTAAAAGGAAGAAGTATTCTGTTTATTATTTATTTTGTTTACTAACGAAACGACTAAGAATCGAATGTGCAATACAATGAGCATTAGTTGAATCGTATATTTGCATTTTCAATACCGTTATTATGTTATGGCAGTGGTGCTGATAAGGAAATTTAATATACACAATAAACATATACAAATATACGTAAGACTATAAAAATAACATAGTTTTAATGTTTGACAGAGTCATGAACTATTTACTATATAAAGCTATAATTATTTAAATATATTCTAAGGAAGTTATCTGGGCACCAAAGATGACTAATAACTACTAAACTGAAATAATTAAAAATCCGTACAAATATTAATAACTATGAAAAATCAAGGCTCAATCGTTTTGAACTACTATCTCTCAACTATTTTTGTAAGTGAATACTTTACTTAGTAGCTACATTGGGAACGGGATGACTAAAATCATAAAAATTAACTGAGACTTTGGAAACTAAACTTTCAAAAAATTTCTTTGCTTTATGATAGACAGAACATTTCTGAAATGATTTGTTTTTAGAGCTTATAAGTATACTTCTACTTTCAGTCAAGGGAAATGTTTGTATTCATTAATTCTGATTCTAAATATAGTATTTTGTCCATAAATATTTGATTTAAGTTTACTTTACTTTTTAATACCTTAAACCACTTTTAAGTACAACAAGTAGAAAATTAATTATGTATTAGGACTTTTTTAGAGAAAATTTAATTTTTTTTTTCATTAAGTTTTGTATTAGTTATCTATTTTCAGTTATCTATTCGTCACATTCAGAAATTCGTTAATAAATTTTAAGGTACTGATTTTGTTGTTTTAAAATTCTTCCGCTTCGTTTCTTTCTTTCGTTTTGTTCTTTCTAATATTTCAATATAAACGTTTATTGCTAAATAACACCTGAACACCTGAGCTCATTACCTATGCAAATCTTTCAGATAGAAAATATGTTACTGTAGTTGTATATGTTTCAAACTTTTACTAATCCACTTTTTATAAATTTAGTTATATTTCTTTTCGAAATTTGAAAAAATTTAATCGTTACAGTGGTAAATTAATTCCACGAGAGGGAGCTCATCACTTCTTCCGGTGTTAATCAGCATTCATAGGGGAGAGTGTAGAGAGTTCCCTAGGGCAAGAGGAGATGACCCACCGCCGAGAAGAGCCAAAACTGGAATTCTCGTGTTAAAAAATTCGTCTGCAAATGCGCAAGGTGCCAGGCGTAGGTGGAAAAGAGCAATTGAACATATCTACTGTTAATATCCATGACATTGCAATTAATTCTTCATCATTGAAACTTCATTGTAAAAATCATCTTTTTTCAATCATTCAATAAATGAATAATCTAAACCAGTGGACTGATGCATTAAAACCCATCACACCCACATTTCTTAACTTGGAAGCTACATATTGATCAATGTTAGCAAAATATTAAATGTTTTCAATTTGTCATTTTTTTAACCATATATCCCCTCTAGAAATTAAAATTAGGCAAAAATAAGCATGACAGAATAAACTTGGATATAATCTCATTTTTTAAACAAAAATAAATTTGATTTTCTGAAATTCTTTAACATAAAGAGATGAATAGCAGGTTTTACTTCCAAATTTTAGTAGACTACGGCTTCATATGCAAACAAAGATATTTAAAATGATAACAGAAAATATAATTTTTAATGGTAAGAGCATCAACTAATCCCATATATGGTTTTAACAGATTCCTTAAATCTGATTTCGTTTATTTCATGTCGCATGGTAATATTCAACATCGTTTTAATATTTGAAAATCATTATTGAGCTCAAAAATAATAGTCACAGTATTCAATATGATCCTAGTATTTAAATTTTTAAACTTAAGTACGGTCTAATTCTTAAAAAACAAAAATTAAAAAAATTACAACTCTAATATTTTTAAAAACCTGCCAAAGTTCGTATGATTGATGAAGATCGAATGATGTGTATGCAAGATTTGATAATTTTAAATTTTCGCTTATTTTTTCTTAATTTCAAGGCTTATACTTTAAGAATTTAAGAAAATTGTTTATCGGATTGCTTAGTTCAATAAAATATATCACTACTTTTGCCCTTACATATTTATCTGCTAGAAATCTCTTACAACTTCCAGAACTAAATACACCTGCTAGCATTGAGTAGCTAGTTAATTCCATGGAATAATTCATTTTAACACTATTCATTACCTGGCGTTTCTTCGATCAGGTTCATCCTGTCTTTCTGTGTTCATCATTTCATTATGCAATTCTATAACAAAAGAACTCTATCAACCAAGTTACGGAATTTGAAAGTGGGCTTTCCAAATAGGAGAAACCATTGAATAAGTTTGTACCAGAATCGAATCAAGACCGATGAATATTGATCTGCACCAGTGAATTTACATGAAATCACAGAATTCTATTGATAAATTACCGATTTAAATGAAAGATAAATGAATTTTAACCCTCCAAGCGGCGGAGACGTCTTTTTCTGGAAGGCACATCCCCTCCGAAACGGGCGTAACCGTGTTTTTTCGTTCTGTTCAGTTGTTTCTGAGACGGGCGCAAACGGTTTTTTCCTACTTTCAGTTGAAGCGCCGAAAAGGGCGAAGACGTGTTTTTTCTTCTGTGCCGTCCCCCTCCGTTAATGACCTTCTTGTCAGTGATAGATTACTTTACGATAACCCCCTAAAGAGAGCCGCTAGAAGCACTTAGCGGTCATAAAAGAATTCCTTATCGTTAAATGATTTAAGTAGGAAGTATTTCATGTGCTTTTCGGAAACTTATGAGAAAAAAAAATCTTCTCACTAAATTTTACTTACCAAAATAATAACTTAAGAACTCCTTCCTTAATAAAGAAAAATATTTCTAAATATATTTTCCAGTAAAATGTTGCTATTAAACAATTTTAAAATACGTCTAACGCCTTCAAAAAAAAATAACAAAAAAAAAGGAATTTATATTATATATTTATTTAACTACTTTGCCTCAAAATTCATAACATGATTACGTTGACAGATTTTCAGTTAAGAAATCAAGACTGTTTGTTAAAATTTAATTTTTGACGTAAAAATGTTTCAATTTTCTTTTTCATTTTTAAAAAAAAATATGGCACAAAAACTTGCAAGAAATTTCATGTTTTAATTTAATTATTTGTGTTTAAATTAATTTTTTTGTGTTTTATTTAATTTAATTCCCAGTAGTGTAAATTTATATTATAGCTTCTGAATCAAAAATTGTAGTATATTTATAATAGCCATATTGTATTCGTTTATATTTCGTTTTAGCCATATATATATATATTCGTTTTTTGTAAATCGCGAGAAGCAAAAATCACCAAAAAATTAGAAAACAAAATAAACAAAAAAATTAACATAAACAGCTGGTCCTGGATTTATAAAATTTGGTACATAATTACTTCCAAACCAATAAATAATCAATAATTAGAATTTTTTTTTAATTTTAATTTTAATTTCTTATTTATTAAATCTTAATTTAAATTTAATCAAGCAGAAAAGCTTATTGGCAATTGTTGTGTCACATTAAAATTCAAAAGATTAGCTTTCCAAAAACAAAATTTTCGTTTTCGGGACAATTTTTATTCCGGTTTTATAAGCAATTCAGAATTTTAGAAATAATTTGCAACATTTCTTTTTTATAGAAATGAAGTTGAAATCAATTTTTACGTAAAATGTTGCTATTAAACAATTTTAAAATACGTCTAACGCCTTCAAAAGAATGACAAAAATAAAAATAATTTAAATAATTTATTTTATATATTTATTTAACTACTTTGCCTCAAAATTCATGACATGAATACGTTGACAAATTTTCAGTTAAGAAATAAAGACTGTCTGTTAAAATTTGATTTTTGATGTAAAAATGTTTCAATTTTCTTTTTCATTTATTTAAAAATACGGCATAAAGACTTGCAAGGAATTTCATGTTTTAATTTAATTATTTGTGTTTAAATTAATTTATTTTTTGTGTTTTATTTTATTTAATTCGCAGTAATGTAAATTTATATTATAGGTTCCGAATCAAAAGTTGTAATATATTTATAATAGCCATATTGTAAAATTCTTTTTTTTTTTGTAAATCGCGAGAAACGATAATCACAAAAAAATTAATTAGAAAACAGCTAGAAAACAAAATAAACAAAAAATTAATATAAACAGCTGGTCCTGGATTTATAAAATTTGGTACATAATTACTTCCTGGCCAATAGATAATCACTAATTAGAATCTTTTTCAAATTTCTTATTTTTTATTTATTAAATCTTAATTTAAATTTAATCAAGCAGAAAAGCTTATTGGCAATTGTTGTGTCACATTAAAATTCAAAAGATTAACTTTCCTTAGACAAAATTTTCGTTTTCGGGACAATTTTTATTCAGGTTTTAAAAACAATTCAGAATTTTAGAAGCAATTTGTAACAATTCTTTTTTATAGAAATGAAATTGAAATCAATTTTGTTATTTTACCGTAACGTTCCGTCGTTACTTTCTTAACGTTGAAAAACAATATCTGCTTTTTTTAAACAGTAACTTCAGTTAAAATTTTTAAGAACTTTTTAATGGCTTATGTAAACAACACGATGTACGAATCTTTCACATGATATGTCATTATTGATGAAATTAAGATTAACGACATCATAAAGACTTTGATGATGAATTAATTAATGTTTTAATGAGCACTTTAAAATATTTAGGAAACTATTTTAAAAACGTGACATATGAGATACTTTATATACCGGGTGGCCAGAAATAAAACACCCCTACTCTGACCTCCCTGGATATCGAACTACTCAGTGTAAAGGCTTGAAAATTTGTGGACGTACTATTCAAAAAATGGGGAAACGGATTTCACGAAAAAAAAATTTAGTTCCAGAAATCACCGATAGGTGGCGCTGTACCACTGGACGTATGCTGAAAAGACACAAAAACACGTTTTAAACACATTTTATTTGAAAGTACCAAGCATACATGAAACAAGGACGTTATCGATGCAGGGAATGCTGCTCAATATGGTTCCCTTCCTGAAGATGTAAAATGTGAAGTCTGTGGACAGCTTGTTCAACTGCGGATCGTAACTGGTCATCTGAGATGCTTCTCACATGCAGACTGATACTCTCTTTCAAATCTGCCAAGGTTATCAGACGTTCTCGATAAACAAGGTTTTTTAAGTGTCCCCAAAGCCAAAAATCACACGGATTAAGATCCGGTGAACGAGATGGCCAAGTTGTCGGAAACGCGCGACTGATTATTCTGTCAGTGGTGAAATGTTGGCGAAGAAACTGTTGCACAGGGAGTCCAATGTGTGGAGGTGCTCCATCTTGCATAAAAGTAATGGTGTCAAGGCATTGGCGCTGCTGCAAATGGGGTACAACAAATGTTTCGAGCATCCTTTTGTACCTGTTGGCCGTCACGGTACATGTCTCAAGGCCATTGGAAGTAACCTCTTCGAAAAAGAACGGTCCAAGGATGAATGTGGCTGTGAATCCACACCAGACTGTAACTTTCGGTGAGTGGAGTGGAATCTCTTGGAAGGTACGGGGGTTTGTCGTGTCCCATATGCGACAGTTATGGGTGTTCACTGTTCCACTGAGGTGGAAATGGGCCTCATCGCTCCACAGAATCTGCCACGGCCACGATGCATCCACTTCAACTCTAGCAAGAAATGTCAATGCAAAGGTCAGTCGCATCTCCCTGTCTGTGGCCAGCAATTGTTGATTAGGGCGGATTTTGTACGGGAAACAATGCACCATTTTTCTGAGTACGTTCCACACTGTGCTATAGGGAACACCCAAGTGTCGTGACACTGCACGTGCACTACTGCAGCCTAAAACATTATCCATTGACTGTTCAACAATACCGGTGGCAACATCTTCAACGACATCTGAACGAACCGGGTTGCGTCCTCGACCAGGCTGAACTCCAAGATGTCCAGTTTCCTCGAATCGAGCGATCATTCTCCTGAGAGCTTGTGGAAGCAATGGTCCCTTACGCAAATCCTTAAGTCGGCGAAACTCTCGAAGTGCTGCTGGAGCATTTCCTTTATTCTCGTAAAACAACTTCACAAGCAAAGCGCGTTCTGGCAGCGTGACAGCCATCACTAATAAGAATGACATTCCCCACCTTTTAACTTCTTTTATACCCAGAACATGGCTTCCGACCATGCTTTATGCAAATTTTTCTGGTTACAGTATGAAATTGCAGTTACAACGGGAGTTCTAGCTTCTTTACTATTTTTATTTTCCATAAGGGGCAGAAAAATTAAAAAGGAAGCATGGAAGCATTCCATTCCGCATAAACATTTTAATTTTTATTATTATTTGTGTCTTTTGATCATAGTTCCAGTTGTGCAGCGCCACCTATCGGTGATTTCAGGAACTAATTTTTTTTTCGTGAAATCCGTTTCCCCATATTTTGAATAGTATGTGTACAAAATTTTGAGCCTTTACACTGAGTAGTTCGATATCCATGGAGGTCAGAGTAGGGGTGTTTTATTTCTGGCCACCTTGTACATTGCAACTAATCCCAATTCGGAATAATAGCTCTCCAAAACTATTAAAAAAAATTTCTATAATTTCAAATGATATCATACTAATAGTTTCAAAATATTTGCAAAGATTAAATTTTGAAAAGAAAAAAAAATCTTACGTTTTAGTGACTCATTCTGGAGTATCATGAAGAAATAGGAATCGTCAGCGCAATGATTATAATCAAATGAACATTAGCTTGGAAATAGAAATAAAAGGCTCAATGCAAATTAAATTTTCACTACTTTATTAAATTTAATTTCGGATTTATACCTGATTCTGTTAGTGATTAATGTACTGTATTCTATACATTAACCACTGCATTATTTCTGCATTCAGTACGTTATTAATAAATCACTCAAATAAGATGTAGATTTTTGAACAATATATAAAGTAAACAATTAGTATTTAAATATGAAGAGCTTATTCTCAAAAATACTTCAGTTTTTTTCAACATCAGATTCTTTGAAGTAGAAAAACATTACAAAATTTGTATGAAGAATCAACCCAAAAATTTTAGTTGAATATTAGTAAAATTCATTTTGAAACTTGCTTAGTTGCTACAAACATGCTCTTGTTATCATCCCCAATAGCCTTAATTTCGGTTTATATTCTGTTTTGCCTTGATATCATTTAGAAATATGACAAGTAGGAAATTACTTAATTTGGAACATTCGATTCATACACTTGCACATTCTGTCATTCAGAACTTTAAAAAAAATGTGCCTAACTGTTAACTCTGATATTTTCAAAGCTAAATTCTAAGACATATTTTGCTGAAGCACTGAAAAGTGTTACTTGCCAAAAGCGATATTTGATTTAAAAACAAAACTGTATTTAAACTGACAAATAACTTTTTATTCAAAACAGGTAGAAATATTTTAAGTAATTTTTTTAATTACATTTTTAAAAAATCACAATTTATATATTTTTACAAAGAAGTTTTGATTTCATACAAATATTTAGATAACTAAGGCTATAAGACCTTTACATATAAAATAAATCACGAATACTACTGTGAGAGTATTGCAATTAATATCGCTTCATATCTCACTAAAAACTGATTTCATTAGTTGGAAATTTTTTTTAAAAATTAGTGAAAAATTTCTTTTTTTTCCTTT
>JAPMOQ010041062.1:1341117-1422693 GCA_026543055.1 Argiope trifasciata | reverse complement strand
AACAAAGTTAGAGTTTGGAAAGGGAACTATTCTATACAAAGGTAAAGATTGAAGTGTGTTGAAGTTCAATATTTTTGACAAATTTATTTAGAAAAACCAAACATATATGCATACATAAGAAACATATTATAAACCTATAACAGCATAAACATAAAACTTTATTAGTTCGCCATATTGGCTATAAATGGCAGCACGTTACCGCTTGAAAATTTAAGTAGCCATTATGGCGAACTAATAAAGTTTGAAAATATCCTATCTGTAACTCCGAACTGCTCGACCGTAGCGCTTCAAAACCGGTGTCAATCGATTCCTCGGGGCCAAAAACCCCAGACCCCCAAGTTTACCGGAGTTTATTAATTCTGGGGCGATTTTCGACTCGGCAACCATTCCTCGTATTATAGTATTAGATAGATTTATGTAATCGTTGGCAATATCTCTATCATTAATTTAATACTTTTTTTCCCTTTCTCGCTTTCTTTAAAAAAACATATTTAATATTTTGGCAACATCACCGAAATTTTTTTTAAAATTTTGGAAGCATAACCGATGGTTAAAATTGACTGATTTATAAAATTAAAGAATATTATTAGGAAAAGGTGTACTTTTAGAACTTTCCATCCATCATCTTAAAGAAAATATTAATTTCAGGTCAATCAATGCCCGGAATTACTTCAAGGCTAATGAATATGTGATTTAATTGAAAATTTTAGAACGCTTTACTCATGGCAAAAGAGCTAGTCGCCAAAAGCGGCTAGTTATTTATAAAATATATTATTTAATATTTTCAGCATTCTCAACAGCAGTTGGATTCTGCATTCGCATCCACATATCTAATGCATTACATATATTTATATATTATTCACATATTTAATGTATCACATCGCTTTTAACGACATCATATTTAAGTGATAAATTAAAAATAAAAATATAATAAATTTCATCTACTAAGAGGTAGAAACTTTGTCTTAAATTAGTTCAAAAATTATAAGCATTTTATTTAAGTCATGAAGATCATACATAAACAGATAGTAATTGCCTTTAAACATAAAACTAAATAATGTTTAATTAATAGTAAGAATATTTAGATTAACTTGAAAGCTTATATGTTAAAAGTCTTGGAAAAAAATTTAAGAAATTCTTCTTTATTATCTTAGCACATTATTTCTTTGTTTTTATCTATTAAAGACAAACCAATGTTCTAAATAAGTTATGAAAAAGATGAGGTTTATCGCAAGCTCTGGTAAACTGGTCGTACAACAGAAGGATGTTCCTCTTTTAGTACACGCATCAGAAATCTATTTAATTTGAAACATGTTTTCAACTCATAATGCTACTAATATACAACCAGCGGAAACCGGTGAGACAATCAACGAAAAGAGACACATTTTGCGATTGGCTTTGAAGCAAAACATAAAACTCTAAACAAAGAATATCGAGAATGCAACATTATCTTTAATAAAAGTCATCCAAATTAAAATAAAAGTACCACTTGGATATAAATAAATAAATGCACTTAGTAGTCAAATTGATCATTAAAGAAATTTTTTTTTAAAAATCTCAAAAAGTTTTATAAGTCAAAGGTATCTTATTAAGGGGAATGCACCTTAAAAACTGGAAGGAGTAGTCACCACATAAATAAGCAGGTTCTCTCTTCTTTGGCGGATATAGTAATAATATGGAGTTAAGCTGTCTGAATTCTGCTGTCAGGTAGTAACCATTCAAGAATGCTGTGAATATGGCCTACACAATAATGCCATTTTACTTTAATCTCAGTGACTGACTGTGCTGTTGTAGAGAATCTAACTTCACAGACATAGCATACTATTTTGTTTTGTAATAACATGAATTAATTACATAGAAGGCATTTCAGATACGGATATCAGATGTTTCCTTTGTAGTGCCTTGTGTTACCTTCTTGTGGATACAGTAATGGTAAGGAGCAAGCTAACCTTACTCCAATTATGGATCTTTAATTCTGTAGGACAATGTTTCTCAACCTTTTAGTATTCACGGCCCGATTTTCAATCATAATTTTCATCGCCCCCCCCACTTCTCACAGCATACAATAAAATGTATACAATAATAATGTATTTAGAGTATTTTGGCGTTAAACCTACACTAGAGACTTAATTTTAAACTTTACAAATTACCAAGAATACGGAAATTTATTGACATTTTGCAACACCGATCCTCAGCATTGAAAAAGATAGAATCCTATGTCTTTTTATTGCTCTTGCTTCAAGCCATGTCGGGCATTCTCACGATTTCGCGAGAAGTTTTGATTTGTCTGGTCAGCTTAAAAGTTAAGTTAGGAGCGTGCGCAGATGTTAACAGATTTTTTCTCATAGGGAGAAGGAGAAAGTTCTATGATGCCAATTTCAATTTCAGACAATCTCATTCGAGTCGATCCTTCTATCGCTATTGAATCTACTCTGAATGTGTGTGTTATATATATTTTCGTTTAATTGCAATTCACCGTATTAAATATTCACGGCAGCAGATTTATGCATAATCATGGATAAATTTTTAAGCGGACGTAAGCGAGCATTAGACGATAGACAAGCATCAACAAGTACGCAGACGAACATGGTTCCGAAAATAAAGTCAAGAAAATATTCTCAAGAATACTTAAATTTTGGGTTCACTAGTACTGAAGTAAATGAAGAAGAAAGGCCCTGTGTATCATTTGCTCAAAAATGTTGGTGGCAGACAGCATGAAACCTAATAAACTTAAACGACATTTGGACACGATTCATAGTTAGTACGTAAACAAACCCAGAGAATTCTTTGAATTAAAATTAAAATCATATGAAAAGCAAAAATCATTGTTTAAAAAAACTTTGTCTGTGAATGAAAAAGCTTTAATTGCCTCTTACAAAATTTCATATAAAATAGCCAGATGTAAAAAGCCTCATACCATTGGTGAAGAGCTTATTTTGCCAGCCGCAATTGAGATTGTAGAAATTATGTTTGGAGATAAATTTTCTAAAAAGTTGCAGTCTATACCTCTTTCATATGATACTGTTTCCCGTCGAATTGCTGATATAGCTGAAGGTGTAGAGTGCAAGCTTTTGTCGAAGTTACGTGACAAATTGTTTTCAATACAACTCGATGAGGCAACAAATAGTAATAAAGATGCTCATTTCATTGCCTATGTTAGATTTTGTGTTGATTTGTCTGTAGTAGAAGAATTACTTTTCTGCAAACCAATAGCACTCAAAACAAAAGCACGCTCATTATTTGCTGTCTTAAATGATTTTATGAACGAGGCAAACATAGAATGGAAAAATTGCGTCGGAATATGCACCGATGGTGCTCGTTCTATGTCCGGAAGATTCCAAAGTATTCAAGTACTTGTGAAACAAATATCACCACAGTGCGTCGAGACACATTGCATGATCCACAGAGAAGCTTTGGCTTCCAAAGAAATGAGTCCTGGTTTGAATATTGTGTTAATTATGGTTGTAACCGTAGTAAATTATATAAAAATGAGACCCCTGAAATCAAGAATCTTTTCCACTCTTTGTAAACACATGGGTGCGGTACATTCATCGTTATTATTTTATTGCGAGGCAAGATGGTTATCACGAGGGAAATTTTTGCAACGTGCTTATGAATTGAGAGAAGAAATTGCCGTTTTCCTAGAAGAGGAAAACAGACCGGAAGCTGAGAATTTTCCAGGCAGTTTATTTGTGATGAAATTGAGCTACACGTTCGACATATTCGAGTAATTAAATAACTTGAATCTTCAACTGCAAGGTGCAAATACACATATATTGGATATGAGTGATAAAGTTAATGCTTTTTGTAGGAAATCGGAATTGTGGAGCAGAAATTTAAAGCAAGAAAACTTAACAATGTTTGCAAATTTGAATGATTGTATTAAAACTTACAAGGCTGAAGAACAACATGTAAAAGTTGTTTTTGTGACCATTGAAAATCATTTAGCAATGCTGGCAGAGAAGAAGAAAAGTAAAGAGAGTGTCTATTTTAATAAGTACTTTCTTGTTGACGACAAACTGATATCAAATTTCAAGTGGGTTAGGGATCCATTTCAAAATACTGACAAAGGACTCTCAATTGATGAGGAAGAAACCTTCATAGACTTCACGGCAAGCGGTGAAACCAAAAGACAATTTAGTAATAAATCACTCTTTGATTTTTGGGCAGGAGTGGGTAATGAGTTTTCTGCACTAAAAACAAGGGCATTTCGCATTCTACTACCATTTTCAACATCTTACCTTTGTGAAACTGGATTTTCTGCGGTGGCTTCTTTGAAGACAAAATATAGGTCTCAGCTAAGTATAGAGAAAAAACTGAGAGTGTCTGTTTCTAATATTAAATCCTCCTTCGAAAAACTTTGCTCTGTAAGACAGGCCCAAGGAAGTCACTAATAATTATTAAATTTGTTTTTAATTTAGTAAATTGTTTTAATTTAATAAGTTAATTATTAAATATGTCGAAATTTATTTTGTTTTGTATGTGTATGTGTTCTTTCCTTTCAGTCACTTAATTAATTTTTTTAAATAACATTTTCTCTTGGATATGCTCGCGCTTCCCCATTAGTGTGCTTGCACCCCCCTAGGGGAGCGCGCCCCACAGGTTGAGAATCACTGCTGTAGGAGATTTGATGAATGAATTGCATATTATGGGGGGATAGTATTTGATCACTAAAATGGCCAATTTCATTTTCACAGCTTCTTAGCTATTCAGCATTCATATCTCAAGTGCAGCAAAATATTTGCTTCGAATGTATTGTACAAAGCATTTCTCTCAAGTTTTAAATTATGCTAAAACGCAATCGCTGGCGTAACTTAATAGTATAAAATAGAAACACTAACAGAAATAAAGCTATTGACAGTTCAAATTTATACAACAGATCAACCCCTCAAATCCAGATCAAGGAAATAAATATCAAGAATATATAAAATAGGTTAAGAAAAATATCAATCAAGAAATTAAAATTTAAAATCAAAAATTAAGATATGATGCTATGGTAATTACATACTATAAGAAAGATGTAATTAGAAAAATTATTAATAAAATAAAGAATTCAGGAACTATTATTTAAGAAGCAACAAACAAAATAAACTTATCAGATAAATTTTGTTTTACTTTTATTGCAATCTCCGTTCCTAAAGTTTTATGTAATACTGATATGACTTTTTCTTTAAAAATATTATGTTTAAAAGTAAAAAAGCGTCAATTTCAACAATTCCATGAATTCTCACACCAAACACAGCATAACAAAACAAACCAATGAATAGTCATCCTAGTTCGAAAATTGTCCTAAAGTTTCTGATAATGTCAAAGAATAGCAAGTTCACAATGTCGTTTAAATCGTATAAGAGTATTAATATAAATGAAAAATTTTAAAGCTAATTATAAATCAAGAAGTAAATTTATAAATGGCTTGAATTTATAGCACACTTGATTTAAAAAACTACCAATGAAGATTTAAAGCATTCATTGATAAAATAGCTATCAAATGGAGCCTATTAAAATTTGTGTTCCACATCCTAAAGTACAATTTTTGCCAAAAGTATTGGCACATTTCCAAAGACTGCAACAATGCAGTTCTATGCTTTTAGGGTTAGAAGACAGAGGCATCTCACAAAAATTGTATATAAGACTACATCAATAGCAATGAAAGGAAGAAAGAATCTATATAAATAAGATAAATGAATGCGTGTGAGTTGACACTCAACAGACCAGACTATTTGACCTAGAGCTAATAAACATGTCACATATATAATTTAAATGGTGGAATTATGAATCTTGGAACGATATTTTTAATTAGAAACTTAATTAATTAAAATCAAAACTGAATTTCGATGGTTTTGAACTATAACTTCCAAAAATATTCTTGCAAAATAGCGGTTTTTACATCCTTTCAGAATTTAAATAATAATCTTTTTATTGATATCAATGGAATAAACATGCCAATTTCTCCTTAGTTTTGAAGAAAAAATGTTTAATTTATTATTATTATTATTAATAATAATTTATTTTTGCTTAGTTTCGAACGGTAAATTACACAAGGGTTGTAATGTTCAAAGTATCTTTTATTGTTATATAAATAAATTTATTGTTATATTACATTGTTACATGCCAAAAGCGTTATATATCTTTGCTACGACATTATCTTAGTATGAGGAGATTTTTCAGGTGTTATATTTTTCAAGCCTCTTCAAAGTAACAACGCAGTCGATGAAAAAATAGGCACTATTGAGTATACCTATAGAGAATAGGTATTTGTTTGACTGGATACATCGAACAGAAACATATATATCATACAGAACTCATTAGTCATAAAGAATGTCAAACACAAAAAAACGATAAATCCATAAGGAATAATTTTGCTTTAACCGATATTTGCTGTTAGAACTGTTTTATTCGCCTGGCCATAAATCGTCAAATCTTCATTCGATTCGTCGCTACAAAAATTACTGTTCTAACGTTAAATACTGACAGGGAAGAGATTCTACTCCATATTTAGTTATCCACCTTTAAATATGTCTCTTTTTATGAACAAAGAGTTACTAACCTCGTTGCCGTTTGGAAAAGAATAATTAAAATTGACAATATGCAATTATTGGATTTGTTTTGAATTATAATTTTTAAATGAAAAGTCTTTACTATTATCCAATATTTATGGTACGAAAAAGTTCATCTGAAATGATCATAGAAAAGAAGTTATCTAAGGATAGATTAATTTGTAATATTTTTTTTTCTTTTTTGGGTGCATAGTATAAAGTATAGTAATCGTCCATACACTTGAACGAATCTCTACATTTAAAACTTTCCTGAGTTCGAAAAACCCTTTTCTTTCTGTGAAATTTTAAGTTACAAAAATACCCAAACACTTTGTGAACTAAATGGATAAAATTTGATAGTTATACTTAATATCAAATTTATATATTTCTATCAAATTTTGAGTACAATCCGCTCAGAGGAAGTCTTTATATCCGTATGTTTGAATATAATTTCACACAATAACTAACAAATGAAAAGAAATAGATAAAATTCGGTTCATTATCTTTATTTTTTGATGATGAACTCAACTATTCCCGTTCAGGATTATATCTGTCTTAATTTTTTTTAATTTAAATATTTTTTTCATTTTTTAATCAATTTTCAAAATATATTTTAAGCTTAGTTGTCAATAAAGGCATGTCAGAGAAAATAATACTTAACTCGCACGGGCACATTATATTCACATAAGAAAATAATATCTTTTATAAACACTTAGATTTTAAGTTAACATAGTTTCAAATTAAAAGAATAAAGCTTACACTCATTGCAAACTCAATCTAGAAAAATGGAATTTTTAGAAATTGTGTTATGAATTAAAATAAATATGAAACATGATATCTCGATACATGAAACATAATATAAAATAATTTCTAGAGAAATATTTCTGTATGTAATAAAATATGTATGTTGTTAGATAGATATGTGTCATTTAAGACAAACATGGTATAGTATTTACAAAATATCTACTTTAATCTTGTCAAAAAAATTTATCTCTGAAACTTTAAGAGCAGTTATATTCATCTAATAAAAATAATGTGAAGAAAGTATATAACTATATTTTATAAATTTAAGTCAATAAATGTTCTAACAAATTAAATAATTTGAAATTTTTATTCAAATCCTAGGTACTGTGATTTTTTTGATAAAATATTCTTCAGACTAATAAGTTTTTATTTTGCATTTAAATTTGATTTGAATTATAAAATCTACAACACTATTTTATAACAAACGCATGATTTTGAACCACTCTATTGACAACCTCTAGGTATATACACATCAGATTGCGATTTTTGCCTAAGATTAAATGGAGTAAAATAATAATATTCAAAACTTCATAGCTCAAATTTGGTTTCATATAATAAAAATATATAATTTGTAGGGTAGTAGGAGTATATAAAATTTTGAATTAGTAAATAATTTGAAGTACACGTAACCTAAAATAAAATAAAACATTATTTTTTTTACAACTTGAAATTAAAATTGACAATTACATTTTAAGATAAATCTTAAAAATTCTTATAGAATAATTTGACGAATTTTATAGAATAATCTTATGATTTTATAGAATAGTATTATGAACTTTATAGAATAATCTTATGAATTTTATAGAATAATCTTATTATAAATTACGAAAACATCCTATACTGAGCATAAATCTTCAATGCTGAGCGGTTTTCTTTCATTGTTTGATATTTTAAAGAAAACTATTTCTGAGTTCAGTGAAAAAAATTGTAAATTATATTAATTGAAGCTCAATCATTTTTAGTTTAAATTAAAATTAAAATTTTGGGGCATATAACATAAAATTAGAGGAATGAATTAGAAAGAACAGAAGCATGTGGACCTTCTATAATAGTATTAATTGTATGACTATCAAAATTTGGAATTTATTAGCATTATGTTGATGAAGCTATTAAGACCAACTTATTTAAAATATTTCACTGAAAATTTTACCGGTCCTTAAACTGGCGAACTAGTTGATCACCAAAAGTGGCTAGTATTTAATTAGAAATTCGTCCATTTTTTATATGTGGCATTAAATCAAATGTGTGAAACAGTAGAAAAAAAAGAACCAGATTTTGTTATTATAGTCTTCACTTTTCCATTATAAGTAATAAATTTACTATATTAATTATTTTCAAAGTATATTTAATAAAAAAATTTAATTGCAATTTTCAACTACTCGAATAGCGCCATCTCGTAGCTAATTTTTAAAAATATTAATTTCAAAATCCCATACTGTTTATAACAATGTAGTAGAAATCAGAGGGTAGAAGTCTTAGGGTAAAAAATGATTTTAAAAATATTTTCTTTTGATGGATAAAAATATATTCTTAAAAAGTTTTTATTAAATTTTATTTTTTTCTAATATATATTTTATTGTGATGTTGCTAAGAATAATTTGAGTTTTAAAGAGCTTTTACGTAATATTGTTCCATTCTTCTAAACTGAACTAAAATCTGAAAACATTCTTTCGAATAATCCTTAGTCTTAACGTGTCAATTAATAATACCCCTAAGGATTTCAAGGAATTAGGCTCAATGATTGAGTGGTCACTCCATCACTGATATCAAATTATTCTCTGAGCATTCATTTATTTTCATAAACTGGAGTTTTGCAGAATAATTTTTTCAGAAAGCCTAACAGAAAAGATTATTTCTGGATATAGTATCATAAGGTTGTAAGAAATATGGATGCTTGGTTAGTAAAAGAAAGATTGCAGTTTTGCTGAGCCATTAGATCTTTCGGGAATGGTTCATAATAATGTGTGATATAATTATAGCTCTACTTTGAAATGGTTATAAAAGGAAAATTACTGGAACAAATGTCATCAAACTTGGCAATAATTAAAAGAAAGCATGAAAATTTCTTTTCACCCCCCCAAAAAAAAATTCAAATACTCATCACTAGGGATTAAATGAAGCTGTGTGCAACATTTTTACGCAAAATAGAATAAAATGTGTTTAATAGTTTTTGAAATTTGTTACACAGCATGTTAAATGTGTCGTCCGCCATTGTTTGAAAGCAAGAGAAATTGCATTACTGAATTCTCAACTGTAGCTTTTAGCATATGAGGAGGAATATTACGCACATGTCGGTGTACCGCACCTTTCAGTTCCAAAAAATTGTTTAGATTATCACCCTAAACAGTGCTTTTGAGAAAACACATTTAGCATGCTTTGTAACACATTTAAGAAACAATAAAACACATTTGAAATCCATGTCTCCAAGTCTTATTTTGCTTAACAATATTGCATACAGCGCCAATTTTCCCCTTGTGGTAAGTTTTCGAACTTTTTTGGCGGAAAAGACATTTTTATGACGTCCTTTATACTATTACCAAGTTTGATAACATTTGGTCCAGATGTTTTACTTTTATAATTCAAGGCAGGCCATATCAAAGTAGAACTTTATTATTGCCATCCTGTATATTAATAGTCAACTTAATGATACTGTTAAAACACAATGAAAATCTTGAAGATCTAGGAAATAAAATCACGATTCAATTGCGGAATTTTGTAAATATCTTCTATGTTCATCGTTATTTACTTAAGTAATTATTACTAGATTTGGTCTACTTTTGTTAGAATCATTTATTATTTACATAAACAAACGTTGGAGTTACTTACAAATGTTTAGAAATTTTTATCAACTACACTAAAAGTAACAGATCAGAAAAAGGAATGAAATAACCAATATTCTTTCTCAATTCGTCGATTGCATTTAAGAGTTTTGGGAAGTCTATAATACGATTTTCATATTACATTTTTCATGGTAGCTTTGAAAAAATAATAATTCAACAATGGATACAACTTATAAATGTTAGTAATTATCCTATCACAATAAATCGAATGCTCGCATTCGCAATCTCTCTTCCTAAACACTAAACTGTTTTAGCGCAACCTTCTTTATTAAAAGTTCCTCTTTCTTGAAATCCAATAATCTTTTCCTTCACTACTTAATTCTCAGTCGTTATTTGGACTATGTTCCCCCTGGTTTGTTGACTTTAATTCCAGCATTCCCCTTCTGTCTCAAATAAGAGCGGCACTTCTATTCCTACAGTTTTAAGCAATCAGTGCTGAAATTCCTCACACGTATATTTACGTTCCGTTCATTTAACTTGCTTGAAATTTCAAATGCTCTCTCACACTGGACAGGAATATTTTTAAAAAGTTTTTGGTGTTGCTGAGGCATTTATTGGAGAAATGTAGGAAAACTTTCTAGCAAGTAACATAAAAGATATAGATAAATTCCTTCATCGGACGAATAATATTAAAGGAAATTATCCTGTTATACATTCTTTCTTTAAACTTTGATTTATTTTGGCTCCTCGATCTCATATATAAGAAAGATGTTTCTTGTCGATGTAAACTCGAAATTGAGTTTCAATTTAGTAGCAAGAGGTCGTGGGCCGGATTCAGGAAAATTTCGCCGTTTATGTAGGCCTGCATTACATTATTCCCTTTTCCCGGGAATTCAAAATCCTATTCTTAGAAGAGTACATATGTTTATAGAGGAATGAATCTGATTATTCTTATAGGATCTCAGACCAAAATTCTGAGAATCATACTAAATAAACCTCACCTAACTTCAAAATGGAACTTGATTTATCTAAACTGCACTAAAAATGATTCATAATTTTAGCTTTTAAAAATTTATTATTTATAAAATTGCAAAGTACAGTTATTTAATAAAGTCTTACTCATCGCCTCACAAGTGATAATTAAGTAATTCTTAAAAGAAACTTCTTTCCATTCTTTTCTTTGTTCTTTTCAATAAAATAAAGGATTTTAGTATTATATGCTATACTAAATCATGTCTTTCAGTTCAAACTTATAGATTAATCAAGATTCAATGTGAGTTATTCCAACTAATATTATTTCGGTATGAATGGTCTTTAATCAGGGCGACTGTAGTTCACATAGATTTATACATAGGGTTTCTATTTTAATCTTCCTTTTATGGCTAATTTCTAAATCATTCGAATTAAGTTCTAATTGAATGACGTAAATATCTAAATGCCTTCAGTTATGAAACCCCTTTTTAAGTCGATATATCAGTAGCTTTGGACAGATTTTGATTGACGAACAGCCTATTCCAGATGCAACTGCAAATCAAAATGCAATGTCACCAATTCCTTGTACAGCTCAAAGACCAGTTGTAAGCAAAGTTTTCGCTCAAAATAAAACTATTTAAAATTGTTAATAATATTTAATTGAAATGAAATATATTGAAATCACTATGCTTTACATTACAAAAGGAGGCATATTACTTATGGCAAACCTCTGAATTTTAATCTCGTTCCATGTGATTTATAGTTTTAAAAATAACTTTAATGATAGAGAGGACTAAAATGTCCAATATATAGGCTTAAATATGTAGGCTTCTGCTTAACAATTTGAATTACTAATTTTAAGCAATCTCAATTAACATGCAACCGGGCAAAGTCTAAGCCTAGATTCTAAGCAAAATATTTTGACAATTTCAATTGAACAAAAAATGACAGGTTTCTGATACTTTTTTTGGGGGGTGGGGGGTAGATTGAAAGCTCAGAAATGGCAGTAGAAAAGATTTTACATCAAATACTGTTTAGAAAACACTTCCCATTTGAACAAGAAAACACAAATACTGAAAGAAATTAATCCGAACTTCAAGCAATATTGTAGCTTGTCGTGTAGTTTTAGTTGCTTATGCAATTGTATGCGTTTGAAAAAATTATTGAATATATCTGAAAAATTATAAAATATGAATTTTTAATAAGTTTTCTCCATTGTATTAATAAAAGGGTTTCGGTGAAAAGACAAAAGGTCTTTAGACTTAGTGAGAAAAATATTTTTCACCCTGTAATATTTTTTAGCTTCATACAGAAAAGAATATTCTACAGATTATTACAATTTTAACACTCATATATGTGAGTAAACCAAGTCTCATAATTAATAATTCTCATAATTAACTTTTAAAATGAAATTTATTGAAAAGATGAGTATTAACATGAGGAACAAAAAGCTCTCTTTTTTTCATTCGCACCCTACTGGGTTCGTCAAAAAAATAGTACACACTTTGAATTGTCCTCGAAAATTTATGCTCTGCTCAACAAAGTTCATTTGCTGGAAGTGGAAAGCATAAAATCCAATTTGGAACATAAATGCACTTTCTGATGCAAACTGTGATGATGTGATTACTGTTCAAAAAGACTGCCTTCAGCATCAATACATTGTTGAGTACTGGCCACCATTGATTATACATCGTACATATTATACATTGTACATCATATCAACGTCTCTAATGGGATTTCTGCTCACACCGCTTGAAGCATTGTTAGGTACTTTCCACCTGTTGCATTACTTTTAAAGTGGAAAACCCAATGAGTTCCCTTTCAGACAAACCACACTATACATTTGTACGAGGTAAATTCACAGCGTTTTCAACAGTAATGTAAGGATTTTCTTTAGCCTAGTATACACAAGTGTGCCTATTAGCAGTTCAATTCCGTTTGAATTGGGTTTCATCTGACTCATCTGTTGAACCCATTCACAAAAGTCTAACCTTCGATCTGGATCGTCATCGCTTTGCCCTTGCATGTCTTCTTATGGGAAACAATAAGAGATGAGGTGTACAAACGTAGACAACGTAAGCTAGACACAATTTCAAATTAGATTCAAGTAGTGTGGGAAGAAATCCTATTGAACACGTTGGTATATATTGATGTACACGATCAATGGTGACTCATGCTCAGTAATGTATTCATGCTGAAGACCGCCATTTTGAACAGTTATCACATTTACACTAGAAAGTGAAGTTATGTTTCAAATCGAACTCAAACCGAATTATTCCATTACTAGAAATTGAATCTTATAGAACGGAACACAAATTTTCCATAATGGTTCAAAAAAATGTAAATATTTTTTGACACCCAGTATTTTTCCAAAAATCAAGGACTTTATTCAATTACATTAAATAATGACACAGTAAGCCATTGTTGATTTTTCATAAATTTGATAAGCATATCTAATTTTCAAAAACTGATTTAAGGGATTCTTCATTTTATTTTTTAATCTAGAATTTTTTCTTGTAATTAACTGCAGGTAAGCAAGCAATCTAATGATATAGATTTTTTTATTGTATTTCTAGGCATGAAATCTGATATTCCATTATCTAAAGGGAATCTAATTCAAGACTACAGCATATAATAAGCGATATAATTTCTTCAATTTTTGAAGCATCGACATTTTGGAAATAAAAGGATTCAGTTTCAAATCATTACTATTATCTTTCATCATAGAGCTTTTTTTGTATTTCATGAAATAATAATAGATTGTTAAAGCAGCATTTTTTTAACTGCTGACGTAAAAATCAATAAATTTAATTCGCTTCAGTTCCAAAGATAAATATTGCTTTTGCTTTATTTTAAGAACTGATTGTTTTATCTTTGAATTTTCATAAATTTTGATGTTCAGAAGAGTATTTAAGATTTATAAAATATGTAATTATATTTTATTCGATTCCGAAAACAAATATTATTTTTTGATTTTTTTTCAGAACCGGTTTCTTATTTTTACATTTTTTGTTTAGATGCTTAAAAAAGTCTTTCATTAAAGCTTTGGTATCTAATTATTTTACTAACTTTTTAAAAAGCTTAAAGTCTGGTAATATGTATTCTGTTTGAGAATATACATTAATTTAATTTTTCACTATTTTCTTGAAGAAGAAATTTCTATGCTAGTGATTTTACTAATTCATATCATTTCTTTTTAATGAATTCAAGTCATAAGACATGAGACAAATTACTTCAAAAGGCAGACAGCATTATAAACTAGATAATAGAAATGGCAATCTGGATTGTTTCCAGCATTTTGCTGGGGCATAAAGAGCTTATTTACATTCTATATTAAAATAAAAAGAAAAAATTGAGCTTTTCCTTGATAAATGAGAAAGTCAAATTCAAGTTAAAACATAATGTTGAATGCATATTTTTCGGAATATACTTTTCTTAAGAACATAAAAAATCCAGAGTTCCATCTAAATATTTTTGTATGACCTTGTAGATTGAAAAAATATTTAACACGTACAACCCCTACTAAAAAATGCTATTTCCTAGTGTAGTGTAAAAGCATAAAATATCAGTTGCTATAGGTACTGGCAATAAACCATCTGCATATGCTGAAAGTAAGCGAAGCATCATTTTTAACATTCATACCTTTACAAAATGATAAAGAATCAAATGAAACTTTATGTCATGATAAAGTTTTAATATGCTATATTCATTATATAGCATATTTATAATTTAATTATAAATTCTAGCATAACATTATAACTTATTCTTAATTATTCAGCAAAAATAATGAGCTCAGAAACGCATTATTGGAATGAGAGAAAAATAAGACTAATAACTGAAATAATAGTAAAATATTGCAAAAGGTATTTAAATATGTTTTGAAATTGCAGAAAAGTTTATTATGTAATGTTAAAGTGTTTTGTATACATTTTTTTCTATGAAAGATTTATGTTTTAGTGATATAAATTAATTAAATTTTAAATTAACATCACTTAATATCTATTTCTTTCATAATAAAATGGCTTTAAAATGCCATTTGTGCAGTAGTGTGCTCCCAAGTTATAGAGGAAAAAATATGGATCTTTCAATTACATTTTAATTAAATGACTAATTGAATGTTTTTAAATGCGTTTTTTGCGACACATGCAGTTAAATAAAAATAATTCCATGTTAAATCATTTTAGGTGCAGTTTTAGCGCTCTAAAACGTTTTGAATGATTTTCCCATGCATTACTCATAATGTAATTTATGGAAATAATGTGTCTGTTACTAGCAATTTAATTTTTAAAAAATGCAAACCTTTTAGAATTTTTAAGAATAATTTCATTTTTCAAATTGCAGCAGGTACATTAAAGTCTTTTTTTTTCCTTACAGATTCTTGAAATTAAATGTAAATTTTTTTTCCGTACTGTAAAGAAATATCATTTTTTTACAAAATGCTCTTAGTAAGTACGGTACTAAAGGAAAGAACCATCATTTTTAGTCACATGCCTTTTTTTGGATGAATAAAAGGCTTAAAAGGACATATGAAATCTTTAATGAAATAAAAAGTAGCATGATGACATTTTTACTTATCTTCTTCCTGACTATATTTTTATCTTCCTGTCTATATTTTTTGAAAAATTATACTTTAAATATAAAAACTATGATTGCAGAAAAAATTAAACATAATTTTAAAATTTAGATATATTTACTGAACTTAAGCTCATTTTACAATCAACTTCATCTTCGTCTCTCTTACATGTGCCATTTTTCCTATAAATGTTAATAATGCATATAATTTTAATATATTAATAAAGCGAAACATTAAGCTTTGCACATTATAAATATATATCAATTAGTTAAATATATGCCTAAATTTTTATTAATTCGAAAACAAATTTCATTTCCGGTTTGTTAATTGCACTGTTCTTAATGTCGCAAGGTAACGTGCACACAAACATATATTTGACATTATCACAAGACTCTAATTCTTTAACTTTCGCAATTATAATAATAAAAAGGGTAATTAAGAAGTATAATATTAATTTTAAAATTGCATTAAAATTTGGAATAAAACTATGTTACAGAAAATAAAACTAATATCTTTAAAAGCTAGTTACTTGGATTTTAAAATTGGCTAAAAATTACGGTGTTAGAGTATTAAAATTTCAATTGATTTTTACTTGAAAACTTTGATTTAAATTTTATACAACTCTTTATTAGGAGAATCTGAATCTGAAAAAAGTACTATTTATCATATTCTGAAATTCTTGTCCCTAAATCTGCCCTCTAACGCATTTGAACAATCTTTGCATGCTTTATCTTGTAGTTTACATATTATATCTAACCCATAAACATTTTTACGCGATTTATTTACATTTTTTCACTTATTTGAATATCAGTATTAAGTCTATCAAAATAAAAACTCTATAAATTATAGCACAGCAGACAGAGAGAGAAAATCCTTTCTTGAATTTTCTCAAGCTTGAGATATAGTTATTATCAAATAAAAAGTCATGAATGTTAGTACATGCCCAAAATTCTGTATCCTTTCTGACAAACTAATTCATTTAACTTTCAAGCTAACATGAGCTGTCTGGCAACCACAAATTGAAAAATATTCCTGGAATGTGTTCCAAAATTAAATGGATCCCATCATTTATGTTGTCTCTTTGCAATTAGAATTCTTTCTTCATAGCATTAAAAGGGCACTGTGACCATTAAATGAGTACAAAGCCAAATACATTTTCTACAGTTCCCATCTGTGGTAAATCTACTTCGCAAACATCTATTTTAACGGCCTCAACAGAATAAATTTTATTTTCTAAAAAGGTCATAAATTTCAAAGAAATAGTTAATTTGTAATGAGAAATTAAAAATAATATAAAGGAATATTGCATATAGTTATAATTATGTGTTTTAATGCTTTTAAGTGTTGCTTGGCTATTTTATTTTGTTTTTTAGCTGATCATAATCAACCTACCAGTGATTTTGAGATATAATTCGAACAAACTGTATTAGTATTTCAGCAATCACAAAACCGTTTCTACAAACTAAAATTAGCATTGATAAACTCTTGTAATTTTCAAAAAATGTGAGACCGAAAAAGGGGATCAGAATTTAAATATTAAATGTTATGTAAAAAAAAAAAATTCAGCCTTTTTTTTTTTCTTTGGCCATATGATCAAAATCGAAACTACAAAATCTATTCTTTAAAGTAAATTCATGGTTTGATGAAGAACCATTACTGAGAGTTTAATCTAACTATATTAATATTTTTACTGATGGTGATGTGGCCACTTTACAACGGAAAGGGTAGGGATGCAATAACTTCTAACGGTAAAGACCTTTGAGGGCCCATTGAGGGCGGAAATCTGACTTCTAGCTCATATAAAGAGGACTCGCACACTCGCTTGCACGACCCGTTTTTACAGGGGGAGGGGGCTCTTTCACTCAACTCACTGATAAGAACACAGGGTGAAGAACAATTATTTCCGAACCAGGATTGAGTCCGAGACACCCAGATCAAGAAGAAGAGGCTCTACCCCAAGGCCAAGACACCAGCGATTTTTTTCTATTATTAAAACTAGCTAATAAGGCGTGCTAAAAGCAAGTCATAAATTGTCATTGGTATTTGTTAAATTTTGATTTGTATTAACATAATAATCTGATATAGTTTATCATTATAACAAATAGTATTGCCGTAAGAAACAAAAATGTATTTACATAAATGAAAGAAAAAAATCTAACTTTGTCTACCTACATTTAAATTGTAGATTTATGTTTTTGTGAACCAAAACTTTTCGTTTTTCTTACTTTAATTAGTTTTCTTTTAGTCAATGTAAATAATATTAAAAAAATTTCTCTTTTTTTATAGACCATCGGTATACAAAATGTATTCCTTCAAAAACTTCTATAACATATCTAATGCGATATACGTAGATGTGAGCTCGTGATTTGGTTTTTTATCATTATGCGTTGGCCCTTGTTTCGCATTGGTTAATAAATTGAGTTAAGAGAACAAAGAAATTCCAAACGTGACTATATTTTTAGTTTATATGCATTGTTGTCAGCATCACATAACGAAAGCAAGCCGAAATTCCTTTTTTCTCTATCTACTGAATCAATATTTTCTGTCTATGTATTTTAAAAACAAATTCCTACATGATATATAAGCGTAAAACCAGCAAAAAAAATTTCGAAATTAAATAAATTAAGGAAAAAAAAGAAGGTGCTGTGAAAGAAAATCCTGATTTAGCAAAACATATGCAAATTTTAACCAGTATTAATAGCAAAAAAAAATGCTATTTGAATTTATGCAGATGGTGCTTGAAACGGTGAGAAATGGGTGGTATCATTATACTTTCCAGAATTTATAACAGCAACGAGAAATATATTTATTATGATTATTGGAAATCTAGTGGACAGAAAATGTATAAACAATTGTCGTTTTCGTTTCTTTTTATTTTAGAAAATTTTAAGGTAATATTATATTGAAAAAATATATATAAAATTACGAAATAACGATTGCGGTGGCAAATTTTTGTCTTAAAATCAAAATAAACAATTGCATAAAAATATTTTTTTCAAGATGGCGAGAAGTACTTTTAATTTAATGAAAGAATATTTATTAATTCAAGGTCCATTATAAAGAATCAGATAAAAGAAGTTTAATTTCATAAATATTCTGTTTAAGAAAGTAAATATTCTTGATACTTTTCAGAATATTAAAACTCATTATTAAATGAATTTTTAACAATGAAGTATTTTGAAATAAGTGACAGATTTAGATGTTTAACAGTTGTAAACAGTACACAAACCTTTATGATTATAAACTGATGATTTTAATGTTTTACTTAATTACATTTTTAACTAAAAATTATGCTGATTAGTTTTCATTTATTTAAATAGTTTATGAAAATTTATACGTTCTGGTTCATTTGTTATGATTGATGACTACATAGCATTATCATTTGTACATAATATTATTAAGGTAGACACGCATTATTTATAAGTAATTTAATAACCAAACAATAGAAATAAAGCGATAAAGACTGATCAATTATGATGAACTAACTTATGAACTATTCTTATATTTTATAACTATAAAAATTGGCAACTTTCGCAAATTTATTTGATAAGAAGTTTCAAACATCTTAACAAGGAATTTGTCAGTAGATTCTTCCGATCACTAACTTAATGGCCAGAAGGAGTGATGGGAATCCTCCACTTATAAAATTATGAAACGTCAAAGTCAAAAACAACTTTGAAGAATAAGAGTCCTAATTTTCATATTATTTGATATTACGAGATTTTCTAAATGGAAAAAACTAACCAATATATGAAATTTGTATGGATGCCTTACCTTTTTTAGTTTCATTTCAGACTTTCAGTATATATTTTTACAAATCCGTTTCACTAAGATATTTTTTAAATTTCTAAGCAAGAATCAGTTTTTACTTAATTTTTCACCCTCACAAGATAGTGGAAATATAGAAATAGCAAAAATTTTAAATGTACGTTATGAAAAACATAATATTTAATGCGGAGCTATTTACATGAAAGAATTTACTTTTAAAAATATCCTAGATACTTCGAACTATCGATGGGGTGAAAACAACAACAAAAAAGTAATAAAATATTGTTATTATATCAATCACTGTTTACGGATACTATGAGAGGAGGAGGTGCAATTATTTTCACTTTTCACATTCAGTGTGGTCCACTTTTTAAAAAGGGAGGGGATTAAATATTTTGCAATTCGGCTAGCGGGTTTTTCAAAATGACTAGCAGTTTCGGTCGAATTGGTTAGAAAATTAATGACTTTAGACAGAATATTTTTGATGCCAATTCTGAAAGCTTTTTTGACTTTTGAAGGAATCAATACGCGGTTTGAGTTTAAATAAAATAGTACTGTCGGTATTATTTTATCAGACACATCACCTACAGAGGAGGGAAAATAAAGTTAATAGTGTCTAAAATTTGGCCGAAATCAAGCTGAAACGAAAGAAGAATACCAGAAAAGTTAACATCCTTTCACAATCGGAAAGTGGTAATATGAAGATACTCAAACAAACAATATTTTCTTCTGCAATGAAAAAAAGAGAAACAAACAAAAATAAAGACTTAAATATTGTTTTCTATCATGTAGCTTTTTGCCCAACGTTAATAAATTAGTTACGTCTGGGTGTAAGCGCCATTTATACCGTTACAAGATCAACAAAAAAGTAAAAAATAGTTTACTGAAAAAGTTTACAGTTTACTATTTTACAAAAAAGTAATCTATATCTATACTTATAATAAAGCTCAATGTATGTATGTGCGTGTGTGTGTGTGTGTGTTGGCTTTCTACAGGTCAGACCGTTGGACCTACAGCTATCAAATTTGGTACATGTATACCTTGGAGGTCGGGAATGTGCCCCTCTGAGCCCTGTTTTTATTTTTTAAATACAATTTTAATTTAATTTTTAAGTGACAGTTCGACGTTTTTCCGCTATAAATTCCGAAAATATTATCGCACAAGCATGATTTTTACGTCAATTTAAAGATTAAAAAATCAGCTTTCTAAAGGTATAAGTATTTTAATGAATAACTTAATCTTTTATTTTAAACGAAGTTTTAAAGAAATACTTTAACCATGTTTTCTTAGCACGTGACTGGATAAAATAAAAGAAAACAATGACGGAAGTTCAGATTTTTAAAAAAAAACTATCATCGCAAATCAAATCTATAGAAATACAACTTTTGGCACGTAACTGGATAAATTAAAAGAAACATAAAAAGGATTCTATGATCGTTTGCAATATTTAAACCATTAATTCAATAAATTATCTTTATTTATACAGGATTGAAATTATACAGGATTTGCATTCAAATTCCGGTCCAATGGCTAATTTGAAATAGGCATAATAAGCAATTATTAATAGACATATATATTGTTTAATACTATTAATTTGATCTAAATGAAGTAAATAATTACATTTTATGTAGTCAAACAATGCATTTATGAATAATGAGTTTTAGATTTCTTCATACTTTGCTCTGTCAGCCATATTTTACAAAAGATTTTTGTTAATATTTTAAATAAAAGTTGCTACATCAATCAGTCTTCTAAATCAATCATTAAAACTAACTGCTTTATAAAATTAAAGAATATTATTAGGAAAACGTGTTCTTTTAGAACTTTCCGCCCATCATATTAAAGAAAATATTAACTTCAGGCCAATCAAAGCCCGAAATTACTTCAAGGCTAATGAATATGTGATTTAATTGAAAATTTTAGAACGCATTACTCATGGCGAACCAGCTGGTCGCAACAGGTGGCTTGTACTGAAATAAATTTTGCAAACATGTATTTCTGCTTCTGAGTCATTAACAAAAACTGACAGCTTTCTTTTCGCAAATCGATATTATGATCTTTTTATTTCCTTTCTTCTTTTTTGTGGTGTTATGTTATATAATGTATATATTATGTGTAATTTTTTGTTTACTTTCATAACAAAAAAGCTTAGGTGGTATATGGTCATTGAAATAATTTATAAAGCAAGTAGAGATATTGAAATGTGACACTTGCATCACTACTAATGATTTTTAATTGAAAAATAGAGCACATTTAATTATTCTTGTGTAGTGAATGCATGTTGAATGGTTTGGCATCAAATGATTTAATGATTTCACAGTTTAAGTTTGAAAGTAATTTGATAAAAACATGAAATTTAAAAACAAAAAGTGCAAACGTTTTTTTTTTTTTTTTTTTTTTTTTTTTTTTACAAATTTACGGTTACAGAGAATATCAAGCAAAATGAAAGAAAGAAAATAAATGAAAATAAAAACATTACTGAATTAAATATTTTGCTAAATCATCTTCTCATCACTATATTAATGTTTCTTCCTATAAGCCTGTTTCTGTAAAGAACAATAATTCATTTCATTCTTAAGAATAATGATACCGTTATGAAATTTTTATAGCAACATTTCCTTTTTTAAATTTCAGATTAATTTCAGGATTTTTTTAAATGTAAAAAAGAAGAGCGCAAACAATAATAAATGAAACAAACAATATCAAAATAAAATTTAAAATGATTGGAAAATTTTAAGTGACGAAAATTCAGTTTGGAGAAGAAATTTGCATTTGGCGTTTCTTAAGAAAATTCGTTTTGGTGTGTGGCAACTTCAATTATTCTATCTTAAATTTTGTTTTATAATTTATAAAGCCGTATACTAAGATTAAAAAATCTTTTAATGGATTGTAATTCTCAATTTGGGTTAGTTGAAATGTAAAAATGAGTTATAAATATTCGTAGAGAAATAATATGATGACATATACTACAAAGATGCTGGTTTAGAAATCTGTCGATTTCATTAAATATTTCCTCTTAATATAAGTTTGAACTTTTTTCTCGGAAGTTTTAAAATCGTGCTGAGGATTCGTTGTATTTATTTATGAATGTTGTATTTATTTATGAATTTCATCTAAAAGGAAAAAAAATTGCACGCTATGCTTAGAACAAAATGAATATGAAAAGAAGAAAGTGTCCGAATCTCCCCTGATGAAAAAGATAAAATTCACATTTTAAAAATCAAATAATGTAATGACAAAGAAATTAAATTGTAAATTATAAACTTGGAGAATTAGTTTATCTGCATAAAGATAGATAATACGATTTTCTTATTCCCCTTATAACTGTAATATACTTTCCTATTTTTTAAATGCATTAAATATTTATGCTTACAATATAGAGAGACGACAGATTTTTTTTTGTTTATTTTTTTGAAATCAATGTCAAATAGTGTAAAAAAGAGTTTCTTTTCATTAATTTATCTTACACGAAAAATGTAAATCTTGGTAACAATAAAAAAATTCCATGCCGACACCTATTCACGCTTCAAACATTCCTGAGTTCGAGTACAATCGTTTTTGAATCATGCTTGTATGCTTGTGAACATAGTAGCTTAAAAATTCACTAAGCTAAAGAGATGAAATTTGATTTGGGTGGCTATCATGAAATTTGTAAATGTTTATCAAAATATGAATGAAATCCGTTCGATAAAATGAGATTTGGTGTACAGATTTATCATCAAAAGCGAAGATATCGACTGAATCTTAGACAAGATTTTTTAAAAGAATGATCATTTGTTGGAGTGTATATCAGAATAAATAAGAGTACGACAATTCAAAAACGTAGTGATTTAAATCAATAAAAATCCATTTACATTCTTGTAGCCAATATTATAGACCTGGTTCATATTTTGGATCTATTCAGTAGACGCCCAAAACTCATACTTTATTTCCTTCGTTATATGGCGAACCACAAAAAGCATCATACTGCGTATCTATAGTTGCTGGGGGCCTGTTGAGTGCGTGATTTCTACTTTCCCCTTCGAGGGTTTGGCATTTCGCTTCCTTCTCTATATTACCCAACAATGCTCTCAAAGGATGTCGAGAGGATAATGAGAGCACAGGATACAAGAAGCAAGTACATTAGAGAGTCAAGGTGTTGAACGAATCGTTTGTGTTACAAGTCAAATAATTTGCACAAACAGCGAATAGTGTTCCAACTGCATTACAAAACAAAAGCAGGAATATTTTATTCCATTTTCTAGTATGTTGGTGCAATATGATGCGTTTTTAGCTTCGTTAAATACTCTGCACATGAACGTACAACGCTCATTTAGTTCCTCTGTCAGTGAAATTCAAGGTTTTATATAGAACGCTGTCGGTGCTAAAGTATAAATTTTAAAGGAAGGTTGAAAATATTGTAAGTTTCAAGCTAATGATAGTACTTATTTCCTTTTTCATGTCAAGGGCACTAAATCATCGGATAAAGAACTCGTGGTAATTATGGCACTTATTCTCCTGTTCAGGCATCGCGATGTTTACGTCACTTCTACTATTATTATGTCATCATTTAGCATTGCAGTTTTCTGCTACACAGGTTTTAATATAATTTTACGGAATCTTTTTATTTTTCCAGAAAATACAAAACATGAGCAAGTATTCTTCAATATGAAGAGATTTCTAGATATGTTCTAATCTTCAGTTTTCGCTTGTTCTTAAGGGGCTTAGAACAAGTTTAGGTTTACTTGGGTTAATTTGAACGCCGAAAATTAGCATTCAGTTATCCATCTAAACAATAAAAACAACCATGAGTAAACACATTTCCGATATTATAATAGAGTGTTTTGAGATGCATAAAAGAAATTTTGAAAAAATACGGTCATATATTTAAGATGGATTTATCCAATAAAAAATAAATAGATGAAAAACATTGCAACACTTTTGAAATAATCAAATTCCCGAGTAATTGCACTAGAAAAGGTTTGTTTTTGAGAAATCTATAAATTCTAAAATGTCCTAATCCTCTAATTTGAAAAAATTGACTTTTCACAACTTCTTTTTCCATTTCAATGGTCATATTTCACTGTAGAAACTACATAACATACATATCTTTTCCATTTTATAACATTTATTTTGAAAATGAAACATCATAAAATAGTAATAATCGCAGTTTTTTCGCAAAATTAATGTAATGACTATATAATAGCATTATGATAATATGCAAAATAATTAGTGCATGATATATACATGAAGAAGAATACATCTTAAATAAAAGATAGAATTTTTTCCTGTTTATATGAAATATGCTATTTTTATATGAAACTCTCATTGGCGTTTTCCACAGCAATAAGTCCCTTGGAGAATTATACAAAAAGGTCGGAAACATTTTTATTCAATCAATGCACGAAATATATATATATAAATGCTGACGTCAGCTCAAAATCACTTACTTTGTTATTCCAATTTGTTCCAGAGGGAAAATGTCAAGGAAAAAAAGGAGGATGATAATATTTTTATTGATAGGAGAAAGCAAATGAGAAAAAGCTGAGAAATTTGGCAGCTAAAGTGTAGAGGTCATTTGGAGAATAAAATTTGTGGCGTAAGTGGTGAAGTTTTTTGGTGTGAAATTTTTGATAATTAACGAATGGAATTGTAAATGAATTGAGCATCCATAAAGAGTGATGAGATAATTCTTTGAAAACAATAAAAGTCTAATTATATATGTCTACGACATTAGTAACTTATTCGAATCACCACTAATAGTTTATGCTTTTGCTGCCTTACAATATAATTCACTTTTTTCCTATCTGATCAATTTAGTTTTATGTTCTTAACTGAATTATCATGCTAATGATTTATTTTCATTTTGGCGACATTGAGAAAATCTGCCTGATTTTATTTACTTATATGATTTTATCATCTTGGAAGCAATGACTAAAGAAATGAAAGTATTAAAATATTAAACATAATTATTAGTTAATGAGTTCCTTACTTATAAATGTTATACAAAAATCCATTAAATTAAGCAAAAATTATAAAAAAATAACGCTAAAATTATTTGACAGGATATATCAAATGGAAACAGTAATAACGAGTTAATATATAATTAATGTTCTAAAATGTAATTAGACTTCGATTAATGATTTTAATAATTTAATACACATATTACTGTGTTATTATCTTATAATTTATAAAAATGCTTTTTTTTCTATTTATTTCGCATTTAGACTTATTGCATTTATTAATTAATCTACCTGCAACCCAGTCGTCCTAAAGACTAACTGGGATACAAATCTGTCGTGATAAACAAACAAACAAAAACCTTATTCCTAATACGTATAAAACATTCAAATCACATGATTATCAAAACATTTTATTGCTTCGGTAGTTTCGTATTATTTGAAAAAAAAATTTAAATCGTTTACAGGAATTTAAATTTTTTGATTATTAGCAACTTTTTTTTTGTTTCATTAGATTTTATTTCTGAATCTAGGCAACTTTTCATTCAATTTGACATTTCTACCACTTTTGTGTGAAGTAAAAATATTTTCTACAAAGGAAAATGTCTCATCACTATTGTTGCAGTTCATTATATATTACTAATTCTAGAATTCTACCCTATTCTTAGTAGTTTCATTAATTGAGTTTAAAGACATATCAGGTACCATGAGAGAATAATCAAATTAAAACAACTCAAGTGGTAACCTCGAAATTTTCTTGCATACTCCCTATTAAAATTTTTGAGGACTAATTTTTCCACACATTTTGACAATTTTTTCTCAAAAATATTGCTTGCAAATGCCTAATTATTTTGACATTTTTTCCTCAAAAGTATTGCTTGCAAATGTCTAATCTATTTGACAATTTTTTCAAAAATATTTTCAAAATAAATACCTAACAGCCACTGTTTCTGATCATTGTATATTACTAATTCAATAATAATACCACAGTCTTAGTTGTGATCTAAATAACATTTAGAGCAATAGCATTAGCACACAACATTAAATAAAACAATCAAACTTAACAGAAGGAATTGAAAATAATTTTTTTTGCATATTTTCTAATAAATGTATTGTTTCTCCTTCTTCCTTGTGGAAATCCTCTTTTTAAATGGAGTTTTTAGATAAAGAGAAGGACTTCTTCATGAGATCTGATTTTTATTTTTAGTACTATACATGAGTTTTCGATAATTTAGTGAAGAAATCGACGGTACAATGTTATCAGCCGATTAAAGCTAAAATTGTACGCATACATGTGCGAAAAAACAGACCAATAGACAACCAGCTCCTTCTATGAATTTAATTCAAAACAGGATATGAATCTATATTTTAAATGTAAATCTTAAAATCCATTTGAATTTTCCCATTTTGAAGTCATCGTGTTCAACTACAATCTGATACCCATAAAGATAAACTTCTCGTGACTGGTTTTTATAGATGCATAAAATTTAAAAAACAAAAACAAAAAAATACTGCAATATTAAATTTCATCCGCCTAGTTCAAATTCTTTGAATCATCGGATTCAGAGACAGAAGTGTATGATTCTAAAAATATATCACTCAGATTCAAATAGATTCTGAAACACGGAAGTTTGGGAAAATCTTGAGTTTAAATTCTTTGGAAAATTAAAAATGCAGATGAAAAAAATATGACTTCCAGTTATGAAAAATAAATATGAACTTATTTCACAAGCTTTTATTATTTGGGGAAAATAATATTACGTTTTTTAAAAGCAAATATTCTGACATATTTTAAAATTATACATTATTTATTCTTTTCTTTAATTTAAGAATATCTTTAGAAAAAGAAAGAATTGTAAAAACTCAGAAATCGCCCAAGCAACCAAAGTAACTTGCTTGCTCTTATACAAAATCACAGTTTAAAAAGAAATAAAAATATCAAATACAGAAATTTATTGTCTATAATCAAAAAGTGTATTTAAAAAGTTCTGCAAAGCTAATATTGAGTATTACTAGACTCAAATCATCTAAGGCTAATATTTGTGTACTTCTAGTAGCTTTTTTTTTACCAAATAAGCTATATAAGGGCAAATATATATTTTAACAATATAGTAGAATCGTAAATTAAATTTGTTTTTAGAGAATATTCCCAAAAAAATTTATGCAATCAACTATATGTGTTACAACGTAAGTTGTAAATATCTTATTCTTAGAAGTTGTGAAAAAAATCGTCTGATTGATCTGAAATTTAGAAAAAGAATGTTATCTGAAAAGAAAGCGATCAAAGTATTTCTTTTCTGTTACAACTCAACTCGTTAAGTTACTTTTGAAAAGAACATTTCAAATGAAAAAAGAATTCAACTTTTTTCTTTTTTGTAAATCGAAATGCGTTTTGCTGTTACTCTGAACGACTTTTACAAAAGAAATATGCCGGAAAAAGAACCAGGAAGTTGAACTCCTAACAAATGTACCAACGTGAAAGAAATGTTCCAATTTGTTCAAGCAAGTTAATCTGGCAACATAGTCTAAACTTCTTTTATATAAAAAAGAAAGTTTAATCAGATTTTATGGAAGAATAAAAAGCTTATTGGATGGTATACTGATAAGCAGTCGAAATATAAACTGAAAAAATAACATAATTTTTGGCATAAAAAAAGTCTTACATTCAGTATAGGTAACATGTTCCCACCAAAGCTTCTTTGCACATCTTAGTGTTATAAAAAAGCGAGGTTCACATTCTGTGAATATTCTAGAATGTCAGAACAATTTTCTATAACATTAAATAATTACAATCCTTAATGTAATAAGCATTCTATTCATTGATCTAAATTTAATTAAGCGTTTAAAATTTTACAAATTATAACTGTATGCATTCTATTCTTATCCTCCTCCTTCTTCTCCTTTCTTTTGTTCAAAGATAAAATATTTACTAACCGAATTATCTTACTGAAAACAATTTCTAAATCAAATATGGATTTCAAAAATCCAGTTTGTAGCACAAATTAAAACTTTTATAGTGCTTTTTATTAATGAAACTAATATATAATAATGCATAATGGATTTAAATCAATTTATTCTAAATTGCTACTAAAACATTTGTTTTTGTTGTTTCTTACCGCACTTCTTATAGACAAGCAAGCCTACAGACGAACTGTCAACGATTTAAGCCAGGTTTGTGCAATATCTTCTGAAGGTAAGGGCCCTTGAACACCCGAGGCAGATGTCTTATTTCTAGCTCTTATGAAGATGACACTCACACACTCCGTTGCACAAGCCTTTTTAACAGGGGGGTGCTCTTTCACACAGCTCACAGATAGAAAATACACGTTTGAAATAAAGTAACAAGTTTGCATCTAAAAATTACAAATATTATTAGCTTATTTCTTATCATCTAAGAAATGTGAAATGTATCCTTGAAATCATTCGAAATAAAACTCCTTTACCTTTTAATATTAACTCCGTTTCTAGAACCCAAGTAACTTCTATTCAATTCAATATAGATGTAAGTGATTTTTATTAATCTTACTTTAAACTGTCTACTTCAACCTGCCGGAGGGCTTGCTGAAAAATCTGAATAACTAGACCATTACCACAGCAACACTGAAGGGAACTATGGTTAAATCCTAAGAGCCATCACCGGCCACCACACAACTTTTCCTTTTGGAAATACGTCCCGTTATCAGTAGGAGAAGATAGACCCACATTTTTTTCTTTATTCACCTGAGTTGCCAGAAGCTTCTCGTCCTCAATTACGAAGTGCCCACCAGAGAAAAAAGATGTTATAAAAAATTAATTTTTATTTTTAAAAAAATATTAAATTGACAACAATATTAAAAAAATTTTGACAATGTTTTTTTTAAATATTAGAGCATTGAATTAAGGAGCACGGCAATGCAGATAGTAAAGAAAAAAAATACTGTGTTCACAAGAGTTATACAAAAGAAAGTTTGACGATGTCATGAATACAATGCAAATGAAAACAGGAAGAATTGTATAATTGGTTGATTAGCAGAGTAAAAAAGGGTACATGCTACGAACTCTATGATTAGATAGTAAAGGATTATATGGAAATGAGAAACTAAAGATGGATTAAGGATATACTACGAACAAAATACTAAAAAGATTAAAATTATTAAACGAAGAACGCTGTTATTTGTCAAACTGTATTCTAATTTTTTTAAATATAGTAAGAGCATCTGAATTATGGAGAACGATGCAGGTAGTTTAAAATTCAAATAAAAATCCCGCTTCAATAATTGTTTGACAAGAACATGAAATTGATGTACCTCGAATTTACTGGGACTATTAGAATAACTATCTTGTTTGGAAGCCTGTGTGATTTGCTCATTTGACAAAATCTTAAGAGTAAGTAGATATTCTCTAAATTTGATGTACTTTTTGGTCTAAAATTGAATTAAACTTAATCAAACCATACTTAATTCAGTTCAAATTTATTAATTTAAGGAAATCCTCATCTCTAAAATAATCTTTCCGCTTCTTTTCCTGGTAGATAAAATCAATATTTTTCGATGAACTTCATGAAACGTTCCTGCATTTAAGTAAAGAATTCTACTAAAATAAACACAGAAAAAACAGTAGTGGAGGAAAGACAAAGGAATGCATAATGAAAGAAATCTCTATTACAACGATATCCTTTATATTTCTTCATATCTCACATTTAACTTGAAAAGTAAATAGCTAAAAAAATACGGTGTTCGAGGATAATGCATAAAATGAGTTGTAAATCTGTTCTTCCCAAAAGTCTTAAGAGTAATGAATAACACAACCTTATACACTTATGACGCTGTTAGTATCTGCAAGTACATAAATTGCACTTATTGCTTTTCTTCAGAAATCATTACCTGCAATCTTGGCAGAGCAAATTTTTGTAATGTGAATTGGCTCGTAAACTTTTATCTTTTGATGTCTCAATGCTATTTGCTGAAAATAGCATAAAGGTGGATTCAAAAATGGTGCAAATAGTTCTTATCTCAAAAGGTACAAATAATCTTTGTCTCTTGATGCATCAGTACTAATCGATGAATTTTGAAAAGGCTTGCCAATTTGTTTTTTATTGAATGATGGGAAAAAAATCTGATTCAACAGCAACTGTGAAAGAAAGAAGTCTTTATTCTGTCTACTCTATACTTTTGTATGTAATTATTTTTTTTCATTTATGCAAGAATGATAAAAGGTTTGATATTTTTTTCAAAAATGTTGGTTAAGAAGTGGAAACAGGACTTGAGATCGTTGATACCGCTTCTAGGTATAATAAGTTTTCCTGTGAAATACAAACTTGGATAAATGGTCGAGATTGATGAACTAGTTTTTTGGTTTTGGGTATTGTTTTAAATATGCAAATAGTTCGAGAAATCCATGTCTGAAACACGAGAGCATCATAGAACTTATTGGTTTTCACAAAACTTTATAGCGTCTATTCAAATGATTTCTTCTCAACATTCATACAACAAATGAATCTGCAGAGGGTGGATTCATGGTTGAAATCATCGGAAGAATACTGGACGTCGGAAACTACAATTACCACCGATGATCTAAGATTAATTCTCACTTGAATTGATATTATCTCTAAGATACTCTTAATATTACGAAAGAGAAAGATAAAAATCAAGTGAGACTGCCATAATGTAAATGAGGAAGTAAATATACTTTGAATTGCAAGAAAGAAGAACAGATAAGAAACGTTAATGGAATGAGATAGATAAAATCTGAATAAGAAATCCCACTTCGGTTCCAATTAAAAATCAAAATTAAAAGAAATATTACTTTTATTCAAAATCAAAACAAGGATTCAAAAACTGAGGTTTGGTTTTCAGTTTTAATCTTATAAAATATAGATTCTTCACAAATTTTTATAAGAAAGTTGAAAAGTTGAAAGATCATACATTAATCTTCGGAAGCGTAGCTCACAAATACTCTCATGATAAAAAAGAAAAAAAGCCTTTCTTCCGAAGTCTCCCTTTATTTAAAATAGTGGATATTTCATTGATTTTTATGAGGAAGTTGAACAGATTTAAGATCATAAATTAATCATCAGGAAGATTGCTAACATATGCTCTTATGATAATAAGATAAAAGTTTTGGCTTTTTTCAAAATTTTGCATACATGATTTTTTTTATTTTAATTATGATTAATCTTATGGCTCAATATTTATAAAGAAAGGGACTCTATTAAACCTATTTTTTATTTCTTTTGAATAGTGTAATGTTAAAATGTTAAAAGGCTATTTATAATGAAAATATAGTGTTTTCTTTTATATTTTCAAATTACATAGCATTCAATTAAAAGATTATTGTAAGTACATCAAAATGAAAATAAATTCGCTGTACCTATATTCAACATATTCAATTGATATAAATGATTTAACAATTCAATAATATATATTACATATTCAATTCAATATTAAAATACTATTTTCAAATATATTTAAGGAAAATGGCTTATTCTTTCTATGTGTTTTCAATTTTATATTAGATATAAGATCTACATGCAAAAAAAAAGAAAAAAAAAACCTTAGTTATAATGGAAATTTTGAAAATTTTTGCTGCCGAAAACGACACAGTTCTTTTAGGTCCTTATATTTTAGTAAGTATCATAATTCATTTCTGTTACAGAACTATTTAAAATGTGGATACTATGTCAAGGCAAGGAATAAACTGTTAGGTCTTATCAACGAAAAGAATAACGATCCTAAGCCTCCAGAAAATCATGAAAAAATGTTCCAGGTATAATTCTTATTTAGTTGGCGAGAAGTGGCTTATTCAATCATGGGCTTGTAATCCCAAACAAATCCTTTTGCACGTGGCAGATGGATATGCATTGGGTTACGAACCGTTTACACAATGTAACTTTAATTAAGAGTAATAATGGTAGAAAATTCGACACATTTTATTAAGTATACTATAATGAATACAAAAACTGTTTTATAAACAAGACAGAATCGTGTTCATTGATTTAAGAGTTTTTTTTTCTTTTTTGCTGAGTCATTTTTTAAGATGTGGTACAGTCCTCTCAGTGTGCCATATTTCATAAAAGAATAAAATACTACATATGTACATATTATGAGCATATAATTGGTAAACCTAACTATAACAATGTAATTTGATTTGTTCTGACCTAATTGCATTTTTTATGAATTTCATTCTTTAACTTTCCTTTTATCTTTATTCAGTGTTTTACTTTTTATTTCGCTTTTGTTTTACTGTATTATACACTGATGGAAAAAAAATTCCAACACTAGGAAGGAGCTGTGCTAGATAAACGAAATTTGGTAGGCGTGTTTATACATCTGAAAGATGACGTCGATTCAAATTTCGAGCTACGCGCGTAAGTGTGGCGCTAGTAGCGACACTATGAACATGCAAATGAGGTTTGCTTTAAATAAGCGCTGTAAGGTTCGTGATCGTTATTTACAGTTGAGATTTGAAGTAGTGGGTAAATGTTAGTCAAGGATGCCTCTGAGAAGACGAAGAAGCCATTATCAACAGCTCTCTGAGTTTGAACGAGGTCGTGTTGTAGGGCTGCGAGAAGGTGGGTTTTCTTTCCGCGATATTGCTGAAAGACTTGGCAGGAATGTATCCACTGTGCATGAGTACTGGCGGCAGTGGTCAAGGGAAGGTACTGCCTCAAGAAGACCAGGTTCCGGGCGGCCACGTGGTACTACTGAGAGGGAAGACCGTCGTATTCGGCGTATGGCTGTGGCTAATCGTACTGCGTCTGCAGCTGAAATTCGAGCTGCAGTTGGCACCACAGTGACACAACGAACTGTTACAAATCGGTTACTTCAAAGACAGCTCCGAGCCACACACCCTATACAGTGCATTCCACTGACTTCAAACCACTGCCATTTGCGACGTGAGTGGTGTCAAACTAGAGCTCATTGGAGAACGGAGTGGAGATCTGTTGTGTTTTCTGATGAAAGCCGGTTCTGCCTTGGTCGCAGTGATAGCCATTTGTTGGATAGAAGGAGGCCAGATGAACGCCTGCTAGTGACCTGTCTGCGGCCTAGACACACAGGGCCTACTCCTGGAGTTATGGTTTGGGGAGCAATTTCGTATGACAGCAGGAGCACTCTCGTGGTTATCCCACTCACACTGACTGCAAATTTGTACGTCAATCTAGTGATACAACATATTGTGCTGCCATTCATGAACAGCATTCAAGGGAGTGTTTTCCAACAGGATAACACTCGCCATGTTGTAACCCAACATGCTCTACAGAGTGTCGACATGTTGCCTTGACCTGCTAGATCACCAGATCTTACTCCAAACGAGCACGTATGGGACATCATTGGACGTCAACTCCAGCGTCATCCACAACCAGCATTAACCGTTCCTGCATTGACCGCCCAAGTGCAACAGGCATGGAACTCCATCCCACAAACTGATATCCGACACCTGTACGAAGCACCTGTAAACCTGTACAAGCATGCACGTTTGCATGCTTGCATTCAAAATTCTGGCGGTTACACCGGTTACTAATGTACCAACATTTCACATTTGAAATGGCTCTTCCTGTGATCTTGAAACTTTAATCAATTAAATATGTTACCTAGACAAATGTATTCCTAAAATTTCATTACTGTACAATAATTTTTTCTTGGTGTTGGGATTTTTTGTGTCGTAACACATTTGTCGTAACTTGTTTCGTACTCAAACACGAGGAAAACTTTTAAAAAATACCAATGATATAACTAATAGAATAGTAAGAAAAAATAATCAACCATACTTTTTCGGCGATATGCATGTTACTTATTAATCGAAACGAATAATATTCAACACTAAAGGGAAAAGTATGATATGAAAATTAATTATGACACATTCGAATATTCCATATACTGTTTTAATAAAGTTTTACAAGATGATTACTAATATAATTATGATATGATAATTAAATTATTAATATTGATGATTTTTTAATTTTTTTTGTCATAAAATCTATATTTTTAAACAGGAAAAATGCTAGAACCATAATTAATAACTACGTTGTGAAAAAATATATGTTGATAGAAAACACTCACTTTCTTATTATTTAATTATTTGAAATTCAAAAGTGAAAAATCGCAAAAATCGGCTGAAATATTAATAGAATTGTTTACTAACTTTTATAATACGAAATAATTTCCCTTATAAATTAAAAGGGAGCACAGTTTTTTCCGTTTCCAAAATTATAATTTTAATTTAAGATTCGGGAAATATTTCAATTTGATTATCATTTTCACAATAGATATGAAATAAGCATTAATTTTAATTGAGTGAATAATGATAAATAATTTATGTAGAAGGTCCTTTCACTTATGGATGCTTTTCATAATTTATCTTTAAATAATATTTTTCCTAAATTCAATCTAATATTGCTAGTTCGAATTCAAAATTTCATTGCATGGATCAATTAATGCTATAACAAAATTATATTTTACAAAAAATTCTAAAATATTTTTATTTAGTTCCTAAGAAAAATGACAAACCTTATTGATACTAAATAAAAGAAAACTCAGATACAGGCGTAAAAAAATTTATACTGATTCCTAAAAAGAGCAAAAAATGAAAGATGGTTGTTCAAAAAATAACATTTTAGAAGCGAAGCAAAATGGCGTGCGGTAAGAGAAAAGCCAGCTGAAGTAAGGAAAAGATAGTAAAGTAAATAAAACTTGTGTCTTAACTGGAATAAGAAGTGATTTATTGGGACAGAACAAAAAGAAATTATTAATGAACCAAGTGGATGTTCAAAGTATTTCAAGACGAAAAAGAAATAGTTAAGGGCGGACCGATCTACGATTGGAAGCTTTGCGCCACCATTAGTAAATGTTTCAGAAAAACGTTTTGATCTTTCATGAAGAAAAGAACTAATTGGAAGTTCGAAAAGTTCAATCGGGAATTCCAAAAGTTATAATTATATTATTTTTTTCTGTGATAAAATTTCATCATTGTTCCTCATTAGATGCTAATTATTCGTTTCAGTGATGTCAGTAATTTTTTTAAACTTTTATTTGACTTTCAAAGTTAATTACATTTAAATGTTGATTTGTGGATAATTGCTTTAACGTAATTGATAAGTACTTTAATTCAATTACTTATAACTATTTTTCAATTAAATTTTGTTAATAAATCATATTTTCTTATTATTTTTCTTTTTTAGTGAATTTGGTGAAATTGAATTTAATACCAGCTTGAAATTTTATCTTTCCAGTAGATTTGTTTCATCAACTATAATCAAACAATATAAGAAGTACATGTTGAAAGTTAGAAAATGATACAGTCTACAATGTATATTTATTAATTGTTTAATTTAATCGCTTATTTACGATAATATTTTCTATTGATATATTTTTAAACAGACGTAATGATCGATTATTATCATCATAATCTAACTTTACTACTTGCTATTGAAGTAAAGAGATATCACAAGCATAAAGTAATAAGCTGTTGAAATTTTATCTTTTATGTTTAATTCTATCACGAATTTGACATTTTGCTTTCAGAGAAATTGTCTTTTGGGACGGAAGACAGTTTTACAAACAGGCCCGATGGATTTAAATGGATGATGGTTCCCTAATCCTAGCCACAAATTTGAATAACATTTGGCGATTTTAAAATGAATTTAGCTATTTTGCTGACAAAATGTAACTTCTTGAATCTACAGGAATCTTGGCTATTGATTCTACCGTAATGCGAGTTATAATGATATTTCCAGAACATTCTCTGACTTTTCTCGGAAATTATAAAAAGTAGGGAGACAGAACTAAAATCACTCAACACTGAATTAAGTTAAAGGTCGTATGACAAGTAGTCAGTTGTTCTGTTGAGAATTCAGTTAACACTGAAACGGCAGTAGGGTTCAGCTCAAGTGGAGAATATCAGACGATCGAGAGGCTTAAATTACCTTGACTAGTCTCTTTTCGGTGGAATTCTCGCCGAATGTTTTGTGGAGAATTCTATCCGAGTGTAGTACGGTTGTTTAAGACCGATTTACTACTTATGTGCTGGTGTTAAATGCAAGTGCTGTTCCTTGTACATTTGTTTTATTTTGCTGTCTATGTGTTCCTGTCTTCGTATGTAATGCAGCATTGTTACTTATGATTGAACCTATTGAATTGTTTTATCGTAAGATCTCAGCACCGGATCCGCAGATTTTCCGATTCCATTTCTGAAATTTTAGTAAGGACATCAAAGTTTACATCATTTTACCCTCAAATGTAAAGGTCAAAATTAATATCCTAATTTCAAAGCTTTATTAAGCAACAAATATTTACAGCTTTTATCTGAAATAAAAGTAAAAATAACATATTAATGTTTTGAATCCCAGCATTATGAATGTTGAATAGAATTTCTGTTGTTCTGTAGTACATTCTGTGTGTTCTTCATCATAACATATTCAAGTTCTGATTGTAAGTATATCGGATGTTTTATATAGTTTCTGCTTTGTTACGTGTCTGTGTCTATGGTCACGTAATATAAAGTGGGAGACGGCTTTTCAACTCGGTAATGACTGCTATATAAAAAGCAACACAAAAAGAAATTAATCAATATCTTAGTGTTCAAAATAAGAATTTTCTATTTTTTTTTTTTTTTTCAATTCAGTGTCATTGGTGAAACATTTTATTCTCTGATCAGTGTGGTAACTTTATAGTGAAATAAGTGAGTACTTCTGTAAGAAAATTTAATTGTATGCTGTCTTCATAAAAAATAAAGTATGACCATTTATTCTATTATGCCAACCTAAACTATATCAAGTTCAGACTCGAACTGAGAATTTTCTTTTTTTTTTTTCTTTGCGTTTCAGATTAATCCAATTTTGAGCTTTCATGATACTTAAAAGACTGTTATTCTAAATAATATTCAAATTAAAATTTAATATGGTTTCATTTTATTTCTTTTTAGCGTTTTTAAATTTGCTTGCAGATCTGCATGGTTAAAAGTTTTACATTTGACAAAGTTCGTATTTAAATATTTCGAATGTGTAAAAGAAATTTTAGAATTCTTTGATACTGATTTGTGAATATTCTTTTTCTCTCGTAATACTGAAATTTCTGAAAATGAATTGCAATGTTTCAATTTATCATAAAGTTTGTCTCTTAAAAAGTTCTTAAAGAAGTTCTAATTTAAAACGAAATTTTAAAAATACAGTGTTAGAAGTTTATAGGGAAAAGAGAGCACTTAGTTTTGTTAGAAGAGATCTTACAGAGTTTGAGCAATAATTAGTCACAAATTGAAGCATGTGGAGATATATACTAATTCTATCACACAATAAAAGAACGTTTAAACATACAGCATAGCTTGATTCTTGAATCTGGCCACTAATTACTGAAGATTCACCCATCAAAATGTGAGGCATCTTTGTTTTGTCTAAATTAATGATATTTTAAAGCCTCATAACACGATCAATTTTAGTCCTAGAAGAGAACAGTTTTCTTGGAATGTTAGTGTGTTAGGAATATTTTACTAAATAGGATTAAATCCAACAAAATGAACCCCATTTTAAATACTGTAAGTTTTTTAAATGCATTTTTCACTGTTACAGAATATAAAATGCTTTTTTAGGCTTATTTAACTATTTTCTTAATTGGAGTTTTTTCTATACTCTAAAAGTTAGCTATTAGCACACATTTAGAGTAGACATTTTGTATATTTCCATCTTGAAATGAAAATCTGTCTAGACATCCTAAAGAGAAGTCAAAAATTCTCCATCCACTTAAAATTCAGTTCTGTATTTTCTTTCCAAAATCTTTTAAAGAATTTTTAATGCCAACCAGCAGTATACTTAAAACAGATTTTACTGAAACTTCACTCATTTAGTTGTCGAGTCGAATACTCTTTTCGTACGTGACGAACATAACAAGTTTAACTCTTAGATATCATAAAAAGTCTATTTCACTCACTTGAGGCGAGTTAATACAACACATATAAAAACTTCTTCTCTCAGAGGAGAAAATCTAATTGGATTGGAAGTATGGATAAAGAACTTAAACCAAGTTGCATTGGTTAGTCTTTCAACGGCAACCTGAAAAACATTCGACTGAAGAAGAGAGATATAAAAAGGTCCAATATTTTCCACTTCCTTACTGTTTACAAAAAAACCCTTGAAAAGTGAAGGAAGATTTGTTTTGTGAGGAGATTTAAGAAATAAAATCCCATCTTATCTCCCTCCATTTTCTCCTTTATCTTCATAAAGATTAAAGTTATGGGAATGAATGAGGGCCATTGAAGGATTTAGACATTTTGTTGCATTATGTATTGGAATTTACAATATAAGGTCCCTTATTTAACAAATTATCCACCTTAATTTCACATTTCTAAATATTTTAAATGTGGCTAATGATTTCTTATAGATAAATTTATTTATATTTTAGGATTGCCGGAAAAATTCATATATTTTTTATTTATAACATTATATTATAACTCATTATTGTGCAATCAAAGGCATTCGTTTTTGATGTTTGCGCGGTGAGAACGAGCGTTGTCATACATAAATTCCTCCCCAAATGAGCAACGTTTTGAGAAATCCCACAAATTCTACGTCCATAGCTCCTCGAAATGAGCATACATATTGTTCCAGATTGACATCCCGATAGATTTGGCCTGTTTTGATTCCAATTTGAACATGCAGGTCGGTTCTGGAACCCAGAATAATTAATCCTCAAACTAGCAACTCTGCATCAATAACGGTAGCGTTCAATGATGTTGTCTCGGTGACTTGGATACCTAGCGTTCTTCATGTGATGGGCCGGGGGTCGGAATCAGATTGTGAACTAAACCACGACTCGTCAGAAAACATCGCACAAGTCCATTGTTGCAGTGTTCACAATGCATGCTCTCTACTTTATGCTAACCACATGCGACAGTGGGTTGAAGTAAGTGTAACACATTTGATAAGCCTATGAGCATATTGAAAACTCTGCCCTACGGTCTGCCTAGAAATTGTCGCTCCAGTGGCTGAAAAGAGCTGACAAAATAGGTCTGATGCTGTTCTCCGTCTATTTCTTTTGGCAATAACTGCCATATATCGGTCCTCATTCGATATTGTAACTCAGAGGTGATCTGAGTTGTTATGTCTGCTCATATTACCATCATGTTGGAATCGTTGCCAAAGCCTGGTGACGACACTCTGGGCGATTCCAAGTTCCTCAGGTACTTCCAGCTATGTACGACCACATTTCAGACGGTCGATAATTCTACGACGTAGAAAATCATCCAAACGGGTCATTTGTGTCATAACTATGCAGTTATTGTACTGAAAGGCTTATCAAGCGCTTGCGAATAATTTTACTACTTCTCCTGTATTCTTTATACATTACTCTTGCACTCTCGGCAACTGACGTACTATCGGTGTCATCTGGTGGCCTCCTGAAATTTGCATGGGAGTTTTGAAGATGTGTCTTGTCATTTTACACGTGATATATATTTATTTTAGAGTTTGATTTCAGCTTGACACTGAATTGCTCTTAATTTATGGACATGAGTATACATAACAACTTAAAGGGCGTAGTAACATACGACGAGTTATGATTAACTTCCTCTATAAAAGCATCTTACAAATCAAACAGGTGAACAAATTGCAACGACAATTAGTATATAGTCTATAAACAAGATGCGCTCACGGAATTTTGAAAAAAAAAATTAGTTCAAAATTTCTACCAGAGGGCTCCTTTTCCTGAAAAATTCTTAAATTGTATATTATATTGTATATAGAAAAATGAGAACCTATGTTTTACTGAACGTTTATATTTTTGATTTGTAGAGTTTGTATTTTTTTCTTATTTATTTATTCGGCAATTAAACTAAATACTTCTTTAATTGACATGCTTTCCCAATCCTCTACGATTTAGAGCAGGGGTAGGCAACGCGGCGCCCCCGATCAATTTTTAACGCTCCCTCGCTGGACTAATGTAAATGTATGATAGCCAGAGCGATTTACTTACTCTTGCCAAACGGTGATACACAGAAAGTAGTCGAGTTTAGGATTGTGCATAGATTAGCAGTTTGCTAACCTTGAGCGTATCTAATCACACGCACGTATTTTTTGTTAGCGTGTGATCGTATTTGGAATAGATCACGCTTAGACTGTGCATTTAAAACTACCAAGTAACCCGAAATAATTCTTTTCTTTCAAAACCCTTCATGGATAAATGTAAAAGAAAAAGAACATTATTTTAATGATGAATGGGAACATCTATATTGTTTCGTTGATTACAAAGGGAAGTGTATTTGTTTGTTGTGTAATAATAGTGTTGCGATTCCCAAGAAAAGTAATATTGAACGACATTTTAAGGCCGTTCATACCAATTTTGATAGTGACTATCCAATGAACTCTGAAATTAGAAGAAAAAAATTATTTCTTTAAAATCTTCAAAACTAACCAGCAAAGTTTTTTACTAAACCACTGCAACAACATAAAGCAGCAACGATCACGTTATATAAAGCATCGCATTTGCTAGCTAAGAATAAAAAAAACCATTTGCAGATGGAGAATTAGTGAAAGAAGCCATGTTAGAAGCTGCTGGTTCAGTTTTTGAAGAATTTAAAAATAAACAGGAAAGCTATAAACACGCTGCAATTATCAGCACGAACTGTTACTAGAAGAATTGAAGTAATTGCGGAGAATTTGGAGGCAGAATTAGCAAATGATATGGAAAATTGTATTTTCTTTTCGCTACAGATGGATGAATCGACAGACGTGACAAATGTATCACAATTAACAATTTGCGTGAAGATGGTATTTTCTGATTTTACAACAAAAGAAGAATTCCTTAAAGTTCTGCCATTAAATGGAAGCACCTGAGGTGAAGATATCTTTTTTTCTTTCAAAAAGTATATAATAGATGTAAAATTACCTGTACAAAAGTTATCGTCAATTACAACAGACGGGGCACCAGCGATGACTGGTAAGAAAAAGGGATTTATTGCCTTATGTAGATAGGATTCCTTATTCCCAAAATTTATTTCTTATCATTGCCTCATACATCAGGAAATGTTATGCGCAAAAACGATCGGTTTTCAACACGTATTTACGATAGTAACAGAAATTATTAATTCCATAAGATCGGGAGCTATGCAACACAGATTGTTTAAATTACTTTTAGAAGATGAGGACGTTCAGTTCACAGATCTTTTACATATTGAAGTGAGGTGGCTGAGCAGAGGTAAAATACTTGAGCTGTTTATCATGCTTTTGCCACAAATAAAGGAATTTATTGCCTCAAGAGGCGAATTTTACGAGCAATTAGAAAATAAGGATTGGCTAATCGACCTCGGATTTTTGACAGATATAACGGCAAAGTTGAATGAATTGAATTTAAAAATACAAGGGAAAAATCAGCATATCGCTGACATGATTAGTGCAGTAAATGCTTCAAATGCAAGTTAGTGTTGTTGAAATCCCATCTATTGAAAAAATCAATATCACATTTCTCAAATATAAAATATACTGCTGAGAGTTTAAATTTGAAAAATGAAAATTTTACTGCTACATCATATTTAGAAATTATAGATAAGCTAATAGAAGAGTTTTCTTCTAGATTTGAAGATTTTGCAGCATTAGAACCCGTTCTAAGATTTTTCATGAATCCATTCAATGTTACTGAAGATAATGCCCTTGAAATAGTTTCAGTGTATTTCGAGCTTCATAATATCGAAGACCTAGAATTAGAAATAATAAACTTGCAAAGTGATATTATTTTAAAAGCGCATAGTAATGATAAAATGTTTTGGAACTTAGTCGATCAAAATAAACATCTTATTTTAAGGAAATGTGCGCTAAAAATGTATTCATATTGTGCAACAACATACAATTGCGAGTCTTTGTTCTCAAATATGAAATATTTGAAATCAAAATACCGAACAAAGCTTAATGACTCACATTTAGATAATTGTTTAAGGACCGGGAACTCTAAATATATCCCCAATTATAAGAAATTAGCCAAAAATATGGACACTCAAGTTTCACACTGAGTTATATGTATCACTATGTATGGCACCAACAAAATAAAGTTATAAAAAATCTATTTTTTAATGCCAATTTATACCTGTTGATTATCTGTAAAATATGCGCCCTCGGTGATTTTCAAATTTAGTATTGCGCCCTTAAGGACAAACAAGTTGCCAACCCCTGATTTAGAGGATCTAGGCAGCCTTACAACCAGAAATTCGGCTCTAATTACGTTAAGACAGATAAGTATTATAAGAGCTTTACAACGATGCATCGCTTCCTTTAAACTAAGCCAGTAATACTAGTCGAAATTATCATGAAAAGTTCCTTTTCAACGCGTAATTGCAAAGAAAATGTTGCTACTGAAAAATTTTCAGTATTAAGGTTTTATCTTGAGAATCTAATTCATGCAATTTGTATTATCGTTCTATCTTTTATAATTAGGGAATCAAGTGAGGATTTGAAATTCTATTTCTGTTTACATTTTCCCTTTTCTTGAACTGAATAAATCATTTGCAATCCCTTTCAGAGATATGTGGATGGGAAACAACAGAATATTTCGGAGACAAAAAGATGTTAAAACTAGATAATTTTGGAATCAATAATAGAACTTTGACTGTTCTTTATTTATTTGAAACAATCTTCTGAATAGTAAAGAATTAACACATATGTCAAAGAATTCTATGAAACAATAAACGATTAATCATATTCTTAATAATTTAATTATTGTTTCCTGATGTTTGTTCAAAATAGTTTCATGCGAATGTCTTCGTTATATTAATTGTATTATGTTAGAAAGAAAAAAAAGTAATCAATGAATTCAAAATATTATCTACAGTTCCGCTGAAATAATATAAATTTTATTTATGAAACACAGTTAAAATTGGAAATTATAAAAAAAAGAATAGCTTTTATGATCAAAAAAGATTTTTAATTTTATAAAACAAATCAAAATTTATAACTATGTGATAAATTTTTTAACAACAAAAGATATATAGTGTACTAATTATAAAGGGCGTCTCACAACTAATGCAAAATTTGAATTTAGCATCATTCGTGCAGATAAGTCTTATTAACCTTATTTAAAACATTTGACAGATGATAATTTAATGTTATTATAAATGGAGCGTTATACAATGGGACAACGTGCTTTGATTGTTAAACAATATTTGAAAAATAATGAAAGTTCGGCAGCCACAGTTCGAAATTGAGAATTAGGCCCCTAGATCAAGTAATTTAACACCATTTGATTTCTTTTTATGTGGTTATTTGAAGTCAAAGGATTATACCAAAAAAAAAACAAGCATGAGTATATTGAAGGGGAAATTCACTGCTGCATCAACGAAATTCAACCATATTTATGCAAAATAGCGGTGGAAAATTTCGACAAAAAAGTGTTAACAAAGCCTTGGAGGCCATTTGCCCTATGTGTTATTCCATACAAAACCCTATCCTGTGTACATTACAATGCAATAAAAATATAACAATTTAAAGGAAAAAAACTTTTTGTGCTTTATATTTGATTTAAATCTTATGTTAATACTTTATTCTATCGAGTAACGCTCTGTTTTTACTAACCCTAAATTATCTGCTGTCAAATGGTACTTTTAATAGGGTTGCCAATTCTTTATTGCACGAGTGGGGGCAAATTCAAATCTTGCAATAATTTTAGACACCCTTTAGAATTAATCTTCTTATTACATGAATTTATGTGAATAAAGAAGCCTTTTTAAAGTTCATATTCTTTATTGATTGTAAATATTATTAAGGAAAAGCTTCGCAAGCAAACAGTATTAAGAAGTACGATATTAGCAAAGCAAAACTAATTATAAAACCATCTGAATCATTACAAGCAGTAAGTGCCGCTTGCTGTTCTATCACTATTTTGTGATTCATAGACATGTTGTGAATTTAGAATTCTACCTGAGAGACTAAAGAGAGTATTTAAATTATTGGAATATAATCTAATCTTCAATTATGTTATTACTTAATTATATGATTTCTTGTTCGTTATTTATCATTTTATGTGTATGACGAAATGTTACATTTTGCTTTTTGCAACAATAACTTCGACATAGACTCTGTTTTCTCTAATTAAGGTATTTAATAATTAGAAAAAAATATTCTCACATTTGTCATGTTTTGCAAGTAAAATTAAAAAATAATCTACAATCGAAAAATTATTGTTATTTTATTAATTTAAATTAAAATAATTTTTCTTGTATAACTTATAATTATTTTTTGTGTGTTCCTTGTTCTGGTTTCTGAAAATGTATTTAATTTCTGTTGAGAATTTTAAAAAAATCAAGAAACTATAAACTTAAAATAAATACATACACAGATAAGATACTTATGTTATTCAGCTAAGATGTATGGATAAAAAAATTATTTTATCATTATGCATTCAATTCAAAAATTCATTTTATCATTATTCTTATTTTTTCACATTTAGATTTTATTACAGTGTAAAGTTAAATCAAAGATTTGGGGGTCTGTACAATCATAATTCATTAAAGAAGTAATGCTATGAATTTTTCATTTGTCTTTAATTGTGATTAGTTTTTTCACGTTCATCTCTTAGATACTGATAAATAATTTCTACTACGAAAGGAAGCTCAAATGTAATGCGCTTCTAGTATCTTTGGAAGTGTAAAATTTGAAGTCCAACAGCGATACTCGTAAATAGTTTGACAAATTATGTAGTCAAACGAATATACTCTGTTACTGCGTGTATGAAGTAGAAAAAATAATCAATAGTTTTGAATCGTAGTAGTATTTTTTTTTCTTTCAATCAAGAGAGGATAATCATTTTTCGATGGTTTCTACAGGACATTTTAAGATTTAAAAGGAAAAAAAATGTAAGATTTTTTTAAATGTAATCAGAAGAAAAAAGTTGAATGAATCAATGATTATATTTAGATGAAGTAAAAGATATATGTTTCCGTTATACAGGAGTAAGATGTTGCCAATATGAGCCAAACGCGAGTCAAGTCTCCAAACGAAGCGAATGTCAAAAGAAATTTCGACAATGTGAGCAAAACGCCAACATAGACGATGTAAAAATGTGCTTGAACGAGAAATTTGAAGTAATTTTGCATTTTTTTGGCGATTTTTCACTTTTTTCAACTAACGATTATTTGGCGATTTTTTGGTTGCGCCCATATAATGGAAAAATACCGAAAAAGATTTCGGTTTTTCATTTCTACATTAAATATATAAGAGCTATCATAAGTAACAAATGCGTTTAGTTACTGTATTTATATAGGTATGATTGTAAAACATAGGAAATTTTTCAAATGTATATGCGAATACTAAGATAATATTTGCCCTTTTTTTCTGGTTTATTGCAAATTTATTGGTTTCTGCAATTTAAATATAATTTCAGTAAGAAAAAAGTCAGTTGTAAAAAGATTTTAAAATCATCAATATTCTGAAGATACTAAAGTATCGAGATCTCGACTGCAAATTTCCTTTTTCAACAAACGTCTAAATGCTTTTATTGTAGAGTTTTTTTATGAAAATGAATTCAAAATTATCTCCGACTCCATTACGATTAAACTTGTTTAGTGTCATCACCAGTACAAATGGAAATGCCTTTTTTTCCCCCAAGACTGAAACAATTTCATTTTTCTACTTCCATATAAAATTCGTTATATGTTACATTATCATCCTTTTTACTTATGCCATGTATTTTCATAAAACATACGTAAAATAAAATGATGAAATTCAATTATAGTGCTATTAATTATCATAATGTGTATAGAAGAAGGTTGAAATATTGAAATTATGAATAGTTCAACACTGCAAGAAAACTAAGACTAACAAATATATATAATTTAGAAAAGTTCTTAGTCCTATTATATTATAAATAAGAACGCAATCTGTTATGCGCATAAATTAACAATCGGAGTAACAAATTATAATATACTTATGATTTAAAAGAAAAATATCTACACATAGTATAAAATGAAGTATCCTGAAAGCGCCTGTTTATTAGAACCACAATAGCTCGAGAAATAAAAAGTGGATATTAGAGATATTTGTATTATTTTGTAAAGTATTTATTAAGGAAAGTTTTAGTAAGTTAATGTCATATCAAAATGATAAACTGAGTTTTATAATTAAGATTTTATTTATTCCTCCCATGTGCAAAAACTGCGCATATACAAATAGGAAGTGCTGTGGTATGCATATGCGATACGTTTCTTTGTTTACACCTAACTTCAAACAGCGATTTCAGTCTCATTATGCACATAAGAAAGAAATTCAATTTTGGCCGGAAAACATTAAATTCAAAAATATTTCGTTTGTTGCGTGATAAGAAAAATGAAAAGGAAAGAAATGTTGGGCTTGCGAATATCAGAGATAAACAACTGTGCTTTTCAATTATTCGCGTACGCACGAAAACCTCAAACAATGCATGTGCAAATAGCAAGAGCTGTAGTATGCATATGCGATACAGAGAAAAAACGTTCGGTTAACGAATATCAGAGAAACAACGAACTTAAAGAAAGGGCATTTCAATTGAGCAAACAAACCATTTCTCTTTAAAATATCATGAGGAGTGCAAATTACATTATATAAAATTATACAGAACTGATAAACAAATGAGGAATAATGGGTATAACTTATTTATGCATTTTTCTACTGTACAACTTTTCAACTGTATATTTTTAGTGGATTGTTTTGTTTACCGACATATCCTTTTGATCGTTTTATCAGTCTATATATTTCTGAAGGCGAACTATAAAAAATTGTTTTGTAATAATTTTTGACAATTTCTAAATATATATTTATTTTTGTTTGATGTTGCATAACATGCCCATGTCATATCGGGTAGAGACTAGACTTCAATTTAAAGCTAATTTTTTTTTCTTTTGGATGCTATGATACGGGCAACGCCTTTCGGATACTGCTAGTATATCATAAAGTCACTTTAAAATGAAGTTTTTTGTCATTCTAATATCGGGTATTAACAAAACAATAAAATATAAATGCTGAATTAAATGTTATAAAAGTAATAGCGATAAATTTCTAAAATCAATAGTTATATTATTTTTAGAAAGGCCTTTAAATTTCTAATTCAAAATTCATATATACTGTATATTCTTATTTATCTAATGTCACGAAATGTCTTTTTGATAACCTTCCAGTTTTATTAACATTTATATACAACCTATATAACGATGCATGCGGTTAAAATTTCAAATAATAAAACAGATTTAGCTATCTCGAGTTGATCTTCTCTGAATTAAATTCTTTGATAGAACGAATTCGATAGCGAAATCGAGCGATTTAAAAGAGAATCTCTTTGAGTAGCGCAAATATTCGTGAGGTATTCGTTCGAAATCGAATAAGTGGTGACAAATATTGATCTGTCGGGCTGAGATTACCTGAACAGAAACGTTTCAAGGAAAGTAAACATAAAATAGATCTAGAATGAAAAAATAAGTAGAAGAGCAAAGTTTACTTTAGAATGGTAAATGAAAGAATAATTTAAAAGAAAAAAAACGAATTGCCGCAAAAATTTAAAACACGCATATTTTACAAAAAGTGAAGATTTTACTGTCAATCAAGGAACATGAAAATTCAAATCATATTGCCCAATATTAACATAATAAGAACTTAAATAATCACATATATTGTTATAAAATGGTTCCTAGTCAATTAGGGATTAAAAATTGCTACATCTACGAAAGTTATTTTAAAAGATTAAAAAAAGAAAAAGAAAAAGAATCAATAAGAAAGAGATATGGAAAATGGAAATGCACAGAAACCAACTCCAGAAGGCATCCAAATTCTCTCTCACTCACAAAATTTGTGTGCAATATCTAAAAGCGAAGACGAAATATTCCGCCCATTGAGTTAGCAGTAGCTGTGCTGGTCTATATGTATTATAGATAAGGGTTGGCGTATGGCTCTCTTTCTCTCTCTCTCTCTCTGCGTATGTGTGTATTTTCTTTCCACTTACTTCTTTATTACTTCTTTTGTTTTTACGTAAAATATTGTAATCATCAAAAGTTTGATCGAATGTTTTTGTTGAATCTTCTCATTTCAGACTTTACTAAATCCGATGTCATGTGCAGAATTATATCTGCTTGTCTGTGAACACACTACACAAAACTCTGTGAACTAGATGGATTAAATTTGGTGCATTGTCTCCCTCATTCTCTGTGGTTTTAAACTCGTTTAGTGATAATTTACCGGGCCAGATGCACGAATGTATTATGATAGCTACAATTAAATGGATAAACTATGATATGCAGATTTGACATCTAAGACTATATATATGTATGTTTATGTGTGTGCTTAAGAAGCTATTGCAACCCTTTCCATAGAAACACGGACATAAAATCCTCATCTATTGAGATAAGTTGCAATAGCATATGTTGTTTCAAATCACTAGAAAATATTTGATTATTTATAGTTAATTTTTATGAAATTATTAATTGAAGTAAATTTGGTCCTCTACATTGTGAAATAATGCCTATCTCTTTAAATAAATGTTTGCCATGTTCCATTTATCTGCTTAATCTGTACTGCAAATGTAATAATTATTCATTTTATGTTCTTTAAAGTTCATACTTTTTTCACTTTAAACCATCAAAGTTAAATGTATTATTTATTTATTGTATTTAGTTTTTTCCTCACATACAGCAAACAATTTTACTCTTGAAAAACTTATTTTGTAACTTTTGATTATAATATTTAATCTTTCGTTTAAGCTAAACTGTATTTGAAAATCTAACATAGCGACTAAAATTAGTTTTCTAGGGGAGAAAAAAGGTCATTTTTTCAAGTTTTAAAGCTTTTGCATCTTGAGCCAAAGAATTTCTTTGTGTCAAATGATTATTATCTTTCAAAATCGCTCTTTTTATAAATCTGCGGGGATAATAATGAATGGTCTAAGCAGAAAAAGGTTTTCGCCACACTTATCAGATTGCCGGTTTTTCATATTTTCCTTCTTTGGAACCAATCATTTGTTTCAAAATACGTGTCTTTACATTTTTAACTATGCTTATTTGTTCGAAAAAACATTTCAAATCTGTTTGTTTCAGTTTTGTTCTTAACACTAGCCGTCTTAGTACTGCCTGAAGTAACAGTTGTGTCTCATTTAAAAATAAATGTCATATGCGAAAATTTATATTTATGAAAAAAAAATTCTACAAAGTAATTTTAAACAATAATTGTGACGGGCATTAAAGTTATGTTGATTTGATAATTTAAACCCTTTTTGTTTATTATTTTCATGAAGTTGTCTAATGCAAACGAATTTCTTAACATTACGGTTCTATAAAAAATGAATATTATGGAATTTTATTTTATATGGATAATCCAGCTTATAGTTGCATATTTTTCATGTAATATAATTTCATGTAAGTGACAAAGAATAGTTTCTTCCTAAACTCGTAGCTCTAAGTCAATCGTATGTTTTTTTGATAAACAGTGTATAGATTTTCTTCTTTGTTATAACTAGAGATCATGATTTTTTTAATTGTCTCCCGACCTTTTTAGAATTTAGAATAATTCTTCATAAAACTTCTGCCAATCGTAATTTTAAAAACTCAATAGAGTAAATTAAATATTGATTACTTAAGTGATGCAAAATTATGTATTATTGACTTGTGAATCAAATTCGAGATCTATTTGATGTATCATGCTCTAGTTAAAATTTTAAAAATTAAGGTTTACAATAATTTTAATTTATAGAACCAATAATTGATTGAATTCTCTAATGATATTTTGATAAATAAAACAAAGAGTTTTTAGATGAATTTTTTTTTGAAATGATACTTTCTTAGAAACAGTTGAAACAATCTCAAATTCTACACACACACACACACACAAATGTGTGTGTGTGTGTGTGTGTGTGTGTGTGTGTGTGTGTGTGTGTGTTTGTGTGTGTGTGTGTGTGTGTGTGTGTGTGTGTGTGTGTGTGTGTGTGTGTGTGTGTGTGTGTGTGTGTGTGTGTGTGTGTGTGTGTGTGTGTGTGTGTGTAAAATTTTGACATTTGTTTTTATTTTTAGCTAAAATAATCTACAAAACAAAAATAAGAATGTAAGCATCGACTGTCATTCAATAGATTGTTTATGCATCCTATGAGTTTTACATTGAAGAAAACGTAGCAGTTGTAAAATAAGTCAAGAAGTAAATAAATCAGCTACAGCAGTTTGAGTACAGCAGCTACTACATTTTATGACTCAGAAGTCATAAAATTGCACAAATCCTTTATATTACAGACTTAAATCCCCATTATTTTATTTTTTCGAGCATTAGAATTTCTATAATAGACATATTTATATTATATTAACTCAATCAAAATACAATGTCTCAGTGTTTACATATTTATGAAATTAACATAGATATGGGCTGCTTCCTTAATATAAAGAATGAAATCTAGTTATTTCCTAGACTATAAAATTTAAAGAACTTTTAAATTTATGTTTCAATTACAATTGAAAATTTAAAACCTGTATTTGAAATTTTATTTTTAATATAGTATTTAAAATATTATTTTCATGTTTAAATTTACAATTTGCCTTTTCATGTTCATTTTTTAGCATGAAATATATAGCTTTTATCATTTTAATATCATTTTTAGTACATTTCTAAATACAAAGTTTAATCAAATTTTCAGATACCCGCAATTTTCTTAAACTCATCAACATTCGTATAATAAATATAAGATCATAATCAATCATACTTCTGGAAAACTGAAACCTAGATTCCCAGATCATCAACTTAGCTATAGTCTCAGAGACTATGTTGAGTAAAAGACAATTCTATAAAAGAATTTTATTTTATTTTCTAGAGAGACTCATTAAAATGTAACTATTGCTCTGCAATCTACATGTTTTATATGAATTTTCAAATCTATATCTAATATCCATATCTAAGAAGCTATGGACGTTACTGAAAACCGCATTAACTCAACCAGAAAATAAAACTAAAAAAGGAGTGAATTGAATGTGCAAAAACTCAAAAATTATCGCATTTCCTGCATGCGTCGTGACGGCCAAGGAGTTATACTATAGATAACTAATTCCATCTCACCACATTCGCAATATTGTAAATATTGTTTTAAAATTTTCTTCACGCATGAATATTAAGCATTATCTTGCATTATTTTCTAAAATATTCCTTTTTTAAAAACATTTTACCTACATGTGATTCTTGTGCCGCAATGACATAGAAATAAGGCCTTAACCATTAAACCTGGAAAGCTCTAGATATAAAATTCGATTCAACTAAAAAATGCAACCTAATGAATATTAAATTTGATGTCAAGCTCCAAAGTCTTCCCATTGGCGCACTAAGAAACAAGTAAGGTTGCAACTCAAGTATCATTCTCATCTTCTGTCCGAGATTCAGTTTTACGATGTCCTTCCGAAAATAAGTGTAGGGCCGCTGTGGCCTGGTGGTAAGGTCTTGACTTCGGAACCAGAAGGTTTCAGATTCGAGACTCGATTCTACCGAAGAACCGTCGTGTGAGTGGTTCCCTTGCAAGTTAAATTTGTCAGGCCAAACATCCTTCCGCTGATGTGGTGTGGAGAAGTGGAGGCCACTTCAGGTGTCATCTTCCTCATCTGACCGTGGTTCAAAATGACGAGGTCGGTCCCAAAATAGCCCTAGTGTTGCTTTACAACGGGTCGTTAATATAACTAAAGTAAACTAAACCGAAAATAAGTGTTCCTTTCAAACGGGATGTTACTGTAAATAAATTAAGACGATATGCATATTTCGATAAAATATATCCAATAGTCTGATATGCTAAATATAACTAAATTCAATAAGACGTAAAAAATTAATAGTAATTCAATAATTTAATTTAAGAAAAGATGAAGCGTCAGAGTACGTTCTTAACGTTCTATTAAATAAATAGCTTCTCACAAACAACACAGTTTGTAGTTGTTTCCAAATGTATAAAAGAATCTAAATGATCATCCTGACATTGAAACAAAAAAAGCATCGCACATAGAAATAAACTAAAATATGGTACAACGTTTTCCAAAATTAAAACATGATGCGATACAATCTTTGCTTAACCTGAATTCTAATCAAGAATTTTAGTTAAAAGCGAATAAGCAAGGTATTCTACAGGCATAAAATCAATTATTTGTATCCTTTTATCATTCTAAGTTTTCCAAGAATTTAGTAATATTCGTAATTCAAATAATAAAACCAGTTCACAGCATCTCCAATTAAGGGAAGGGTTACAAAAGCCGTTTTTGCTTCTAATACAACGAAGCATTTTATATTGCTTCAAGCCGCCTTTGTCGACCAGCTAGCTAGTCAATTTTACAGCTGTTTTAAATTATGAGTTTACTTTAGTAAAATTATGAGTTTAATACTTTATGTAGTGTCATTGTCAATTAAATGCTTTATGTGACTTGTAATTGTCAATTAAATACTTTATGCAACTTGTCTTTTTATAGCTACTTCATCAAAATAATTTTAAGATTTAAATTTTAATAGTCATATAATCCATTCTTGTAATTATAAAGGCCATAAGCTCGCGTCGTAATATATGTCTCTCTAATTATCTGTCAGCTGCAAAACTTCAATTTCAACTATAATTTGAAGTGGAAATGTTTAAACTGGAAATTGATATAAAAACATTTTTTACCGAAACGAAGCATTTTTTTAAATATAAGTAAAAGAGAATCATCACGTGCACCACTGAATAGTTACAATAATTTATGTAATATTTCAAGAATTATTCAACGAAAATTAATTAAATTCCTCATAAAATTCAGGTTTTACTTTTATTTCTAAGGATTTAAATGATGTGAATAATAATATTTTAATTTATTTTGGTCTATAAACATGATTAAAAATTATTAGGTCTAAATTTTATACATCATTTAGTTCTAAGGAATCATATTCCATGAAATGTTCTTGACATTTCAACTTTCAAATGAATAAATGGTTTCCATCTTTTGTTGTCAAATTTGATAGACTAATGAAGTTTTGAATAAAAATGTTTGGAACATTCATTTTCATTCTTAAAGCAGTCAATATTGAAAAGTCCTGGGCTTTGATTGAGGTATATCATCTTTGGAATAATCGATGAAGAGGTTTAAAATTACTCGTTTTTATTGAATAGTGATCTTCAGATATTCATAAATCAGTCAGTTTTAAAAACTAAATTGATAGTAGTTTATCTTATTTTATATAAAAGCTAAACATTTTCTCATTTTTAAAATCATTTACAGACACTTATTACATATTATGTAGTTATTTACTTCATTTAGACCCATTTTATAGATGCATTTCTAATATTAAAATTTTAGAAATTAGCCTTTGGGAATTAAATTGAAAAAATATGTATATTAAACCATGTTTGTTAAATAAAGCTCATTTATTTAATTAATAATATTGTAAAAGTGACAAAACTTTTCCTTTGCATTTTCTTTTTAGCAAAAACATGTTTCATATTTAATTTATTTCATGCAGACACGTGCTGAATATTGCATTTTTATATGTTTAATTTGCAATAATTATTTATTTTTTAATGTGAGTTTTTGTCAATCTGATAGCAACATATTGATAAAAGATAATATTTTCCCTTTCACTCGTAACGTGCCCTTGAAGATTAAATCATATTGTTTAATCCAAAATATATTGTTGAAAAACTTTCTTAAAATATTTCTTTCAAAATTCATTAAAAATAGAAACTTAAGTTATATGTTAAAACACTTACACCATCAGAAAGTTAATTTTTTTAATCTTTAATTTGATGTAATTGGGCTTTATTATAAGTATAGTTTTTTTTCTTTGGTATTTTAATTGATTATTTCATTTTGGCGGCAAATAAAAATTTGATTGAAAAAATTTCTACAATATGAATTAACTCCATCTACCTCGAACTAAAATTTCAAATTCGAAACAAACAAAACTGCAATATGATGGAAAACATTAACAAACATGATTCTTTTATAAACATATATGAAAAGCACCGTATCTAAAGCTTTCTCATTTGAATATGGTTATTTATTCTAATTTGTATGTATTCATTCATTCAAAATATCTTTTGTTGATAATTAGGAAGAATAAATATCTCTCAACAACAAATCGTCAGCACTTTTATTCGATTCTCCAGAATAAAAGTTTCTCCAGAACTAATACAGCATGCTGTTAATGTTAGACACGCAGATTGTTGAGCATAGAAAAAAGACGAGAACTCCAAATTGTTATCGAATCGTGGTACTAGTCTCCTTCAACTCTTTTCTTTCCGCACACATTAAAGAAATAAAAAAAGACTTTTCCCAGAAACAATATTTTTTCTTAGGTATTTATTTCCATACAAATGAAGCTATGTCTAACCATATCGAAATAGCATTCACTCATTTTCTCCTTTTTTATTCCAATTTGATTAAAATTTCCTGGATAAAAAATAATTTTTAATGTGCTTTTGTATGATCTGGCTTGAATACAATCATGCTTTTATTCTATTGCTTAGGGGGTGGTAACTTCTCGGCTATTTATCGAATAAATCTCTTTTCCGAATGTTATATGTTATTATAACAAAATATTTTTGTCTTGGCAAAACGCTGTTAAGCTATCAATTGTTATTTTGAATTCGTGGAAATTCTATTCATAAAAATTCTGAGCGAGTAACACAATATAAATAAAGATTCTTTCTTTTTACTTAGTGACTCTTTTTCATTCACATTCACACACACATTATGATACACGTTCTTTTTTTCTTTATTGACACTTTTTTTATTATTGATATTTCAATATTTTCAGACACTATTTTACACAACATACTAGCACTTCAATGAACCTGTAAAACCAAACATTTACATTTGTGACTTCTAATATTCTGTTGACCATTTCTTAACATAAATTCCTTCTTCCTGGAGCTCATTTAGCATAAATGCCAGTTTCAATGAAATAAATAAATCGAACTGGGCTTCACGTGAATTTGAGCATTAATAATCCTTAATTTTTAATGCACTTCTTTTGCAGGAAATATAGTTTCAAGTTTAATTTGATTGTCGATTTTCAACTATTACCTGAAATATCTTACATATAATAAACGGTGAAATATGAACAAGATTATTTCATATTTCATTAAAAAATACGATCATGATTGATAACACATACGTATAAAGAACGTTTCAAGATTGCCCAAGCTTACGTATTCAGAAACCATTGATAATTAGAGTTCGGTAAATGGCTTCCTGACCTAGAGGCAGCACGTACTCCCCGTGATCTGGGCATCCTAAATTCTAATCCCAGTTCTGCCATGGTTGTTCTGTGTTTTATCTGTGAGCTGTGTGAATGTGCCCTCTTGTAAAAAGGGGTTGTGCAAGCGAATGTGACTTATGAAGTAGCTAAGTTGTATTCTTGGCCCTAGTTGATGCTACTGAAAAACAAGAGACACTCACGCGCTTGAATAGTTGAGAGATCTGTCAGCTGGCTTATAAAGTGCCATAAGTCACAACAGAGTCCAGTTAGTTCATGATAAAAATAATAAATATGACAAAATTAAGCCATTGATCCAAATTTTTTCCAAATTTTCGACATCTTCGAATAGCAACCAGAAATGGTAATATTTTTTAGAGCTTTTACGTATTTTAACAATCAGAAGTTTTTATTTTTAATAGATGAATAATTTTTTTGTATTCATTTTTATACATTGCGTTTTATGTACACATAACCTGCAACATATCTCGCAAGCTTTTCATACACTAGCCTCCTTTTTTAACTTGAATCATTTTTAAATAATTTCATCATTTTTTTAAAATTAATAATTTTCATTTAATCCTTTATAAATAATTTTTTTTTTATTTCAAATATGCAGGTTGTCTTTTTCTTTGAGACTCGTTTAACGTTGAATTTTAAATAAATTTATTAATTTTAATAATTGCAATAATAATAACTCCAATTATTATTATTATTATTATTTAAAACATTTCGTTATGCATGTAATTTTCTGTGTAAAACTGAATCAAGTCTAATATATTGAAAATATTATACATATAAAGAACTTTTCAATTTCTGAAATAATAAAATTAAATAATTATTAAATAATAATATATAAGAGACTGTGAATAAATGACTGTGAAAACAAACTCCAATACTTTACAAATAAAGTTTATAGGATAAACTTTTCTATTGCAGAAAAAAACATATTGATTTAATTCTTTATATTGGTGTACTTTAAAAAATAAATCTAAAAAAAAACTGAGAGTTGACTATCCCTTGAAATAAATTAATCAATTTGTGGCAGTTTCCTTTAACCCTTATTCTAACTTAATCTATATTTTCTGGTCGTTTCATCAATTTTTCTCCAATACACGTTTTTATTATTTAGTAAGAACCTCTTTTTTCATCAATTAATACTTACCTTTATCCATGTAAAAAGCAATTTATTGAGAAAATAATTACCGCATTATTAAATGATATTTATTATTCGAATAATAAAAGCATTAAGACAGCTTTTTGAGGCGACAAAGAGAGAAAATATATTACTGAAATTGAGAATATAATTTGAATATGATACAACGGTATTTTTAAGTGATAAAAACAAGATTTTGAGAGAGAATTTTAGACTGGTTCAAACTGGAAGGCTGTTATTCAATTCCTACAATCGGAGAGCATCTTGCCATTTATTTTAAAATTTCAATTAAAAGGTTTTAATTGTAAAAATATAAGTATTCCTTCATATGTGAAAATCTTATAGCCTTAAATGTGTGTATATGTTATAAAATAAAAGAAAATCACAAAAAGGAAACTTATTTTACTAATCATTAAAAATAAAATCCAAGAAAAATACTGGCTATAGATCAACTCGTTATTATTTTATTCGATTTAAGAATAAAATTTTGTCACAGAAATTAAATTTTTGGAGATTTCCAGTCAAAAAATGATAATATGGCAATTTTTATTGTAATAATGAATAACAAGGAATAATAGGTACAAATTAGGTATTATTTCTTAACAAAATAATAGATGCGAACTATTATTTCTTATAGAATTCCAAGAAAGCAGATTTTTTTTTCGTGATTTGGCACAATCTAAGTTATATGAAGAGAAACAGCATCCTACTTTTTATCAATTATTTATGTAGAGATTGTAATAAAAAGGGACGAAATGCATTATTTCTATATTGACAGCAATTAAATAAACCAAAGAAAGATGGGAAGCGCTAAATAGACAAAATTAAATTCATGCTGACGATTTTGTAAAAGTGAATTGTCATATTTTGAACACGTAAAAGGATCTTTACTGTCATTACAGCTAGAAAAAAGTGAAAAAGGTGTTTGTCATAAAAATAGTATCTTCTTGCCCAAGAACCAATTTGAATATTTTTAATTTCAATGCTAAAAGACGTTTTATACAACTTCTTGTCATCATTCAAGACTTTTGCAAATATTGGAAATATTGGCAAGACTTAGCCGTACTTGGCGGGAAACGAATATATTCTTATCTATAAATATTTTCATATTAATTTTCATCTGAACATGTATTACTTTGCTGCACAATGAAGAAGATAATTAATATAAAAGCTTATTTTCGATATAATCAATATTCGAGTTACATAAAATTATAACTCCAACGAAGATCAAATATATAATTTGATTAACTGCAAACAGTACCTATCAATAAGCATTATTAATCGCTGATTTGCAAATAGTCAACTATTTTACAAAGAACTTCTGATATAAACATGTAGACTCTAAAAATATAAAATATTTAGTTTAATCAAATAAGAAATACATAAAAATCTTAACTTTGATTAATTAAAACGAAAAATATACTTTTGAGATAAACAGCTGTTGGTTCTCATAAAGAGATTGCGATATACTTTAGAAATACGAGAATTTCTTTTTTGACATTCCTTGCACCAAAATCTAGAAATAAAAGTTCAAATATCCAAAATTAAAATATAAAAATGTATTAGAATTTTCAATGCAAGATCTTAAGTTGCTCTGAATAATAAAATTTGCTACAATACAAGTATATGTCGACTTACGAAGCAGCACGAGATGAAAAAATATATATTTCTGAAAGATGTTCAGATCTCTTTACATGTAACGTTATTTCACATTATAAAGAAAATGAAATAATTTTTAAAACGTTGAATTTGCTAAATTCCTCCCCACTTTTATCTGGTAGCTTTGATTAATGAAAAACAAAGTGTTTTAAAACATTTTAATCGATTCAAAGCTCTGTGTAATTAATCAGATGAACAAAAAAAATTCTAATTCTCAACTCTCTATTTCAGCATTAAATATACTTTCATTTTCGTGAAATCTGGATTACTTTTAAGAGTCTGCATTATACCAACCAATTTAAAATGAAGGTAATTCAGGAAATAAGTTATATTTGCAGAAATACATGAAATAAGAGGATATAGCAAATTATTCCAGTAACGTTGACTACAAATATTCATTGGGCTCTCATGGATATAAGAAATTTAATTCATCGGCATGAGCAGTTGAAAATGCGTGCTTCAATTAAGTCTCGCCAAATAAGAAGCTCATGGAGTAATAAATTTTGTTGTGAGATACAAATCCGCTACGGCTCATCTCGAACTTTATGATCAGAAGAAATTATTAATGTAAGCATGCAGTATTCTGGAACCGAAATTTTCCCCTGTTATCCATGATGCACTTAAGAGCCTTTAAGGAAATTTCGATGAGAAGTTTTGATGTTTCGCCCAATGATCAGATTTAGAACCGAGTGATTACCATGTTTATAGCCCCATAAAACGATGGCTTAAATCAGCCATTTAGATAATAATTTATCTTCAGTGATGATGTTGAAGGTAAAATTCATTATTTGACAGTAAAATTGTACGAAAAAATAATTGCAAACATCGTAAAGAAATTTAACAAGCACCTCAACATGAATGAAGATTATATGTAAAAGGTATTTCTATGTTTTTAATGTATATAACACTAATATGCCTTTGTTGTTTGACGATATTTCTGAATTATGAACAATCTATATTTTAAATTTTGTATATGTTTGAAAAAATTATATATGTTCAAAGAAAAGTAATATTTGTAATGAAATGTATTAAAATAAAGTCCTGGCTTGAAGAATACTTTTATCTGGCTGATATTTTAAATGAATAATAACAAAGATAATAATCAAGTATAACCTTTTAAGCTTCTTAAATATCAATCTCATACCATTCCTATGGAATTTCAGTTTTTGATACAATAAATCTTTCTGGAGAGTCATGTAAATGGCATAAAACGAACAACCTTTAAGGAACGTAAGCTCAAATACGCAAAAGTATCGAGTCTCGGAAAATGTGCGAAATGAAAGAAGAATTGCTTTTATTTTATTGGAGAAAGAGATCGAACTAGACAGATCCAAGTAGAAGATCCGAGATAAAGAAGTAGATCAATAAATTAGAAGAAGATAAATCAAGGAAATAAGATTTGCACCTTAACTAGTAGAAGGAGAAAGTTTATTGAAAGAATGGGAGAAAAAATGGTGATCAGGAAATGAAGAGGGGGAGGGTAATCAGAGGAGAAAGAAGAATTGCACTTCCGAATGAAACGAACGCTAGAAAAAGAACAGAGATAATAGTTAAAACTACTGTGAATAGTCATTATTTACATTACTGGCTAAACATTCTATTTCGTGTTAATTAATAAACTAGTCTGAATATCCCCTAGGTAAAATGTAAATTACTTACTCAATATTTGGAAATCAACGAACTGGCAGTTATTATAAATGATTAGGGATAAACGATTTATTTGCGTCTCCGATTGAGCATTTTATTAGTAGTAGTAGCATACCTTTTTAAAACTAATCCAATCAATATTTATGCTTTATAAAGCATGTAAGTCAGAATTTTTCTAAGTTCAAATAATAAGTAAATTACTTTTTGAATGAAAGAATTTTCAGCACGTTTCTACTTCACGGTAAGGGAAGATTTGATCAAATTACACTTAGTCCAGTTTTTTTCGATTCGAAGGTGCAGTTGATACTGGATAAAACTGCAGCTGTAGTTGCCAAAGTGTTGATTATAGTTTCTTAATTAACCAACGAGAGTGGTCTATCAAAATTTTTTCGTGTACTCTCTGATTAAAGTGTTTTTCTGAGAGCGCCTGACATAGCATAAGCGTACAATATTTATGAAATATTAACCTTTGGCAATATTTATGAAATATTAACCAAAGCAGTTTCATACATTCTATTAGCAATTGTAATTAGTAGTTTTACTAAAACTTTTGTGCGATCCTTAGCGTGTTATTTGGCGATTAATCCTTGGCATGCAACTAATAGTATCCAAAAACTCTCAAACAATTGAAACAAAAATTTGACACAGAGCTACACTTCTTATAGCAAATTCACATACCAAAAGGTACTATATTTACGTGGTATTTTTAAATTATCGAGTTTACATGTTTTTGAAAAAGCAGATCCACAGGCAGTCAGTCCAAGATGGTTTTTCTACGCTTGATCTAATTATAATTATTAAATCTGTGAAGTGAATTTCCTCTCTTTATTCCATTCGTTTTGAAGTTATCGTGTTAACTTCGATAAGTCGGTCAAAACATACTTCCTCAAAACAGATTCCGCTCAAATTTAGTAGAAATCTAAAAATTTAATGGCAAGACCGTATACCAAATTTCAACTGTTTAACTCAAAATGTCTTTGTTTCATCTTCGTCACAGATAAACAGACATAATGACAAAAATGTATTTCTTAAATTCAAGGAAGTCTGAAATACGTTGATTCTTTAAAGTTTCAAGTTCAAATTTTTTGATGATTATAATATTTTTTCTTTGCTTCGTGTATGAGAAAGTAAATAAATGAGACGTAAAATACGATTATTTACTGGTTAATGGTGATAAAATTATTAGTTCCGTGTAGCCATGTACCTACACAAATGAATGTATTGTCATGAATATTCGAGTTTCTATATGATGTAGATGTTGAAAAATAACAACCACTGGAACAAAGTCTCTCTCAAATGTTCGGCATTTAAAACTAGTGGTCCGATCCCAAAATGCTACCATCTAGCAAATTCTTAACATTGATAGATCGTGTAGCATAGACTTAAGGTTTTTCATGGGCCCTTTAAGTTTTCCTTTTTACCAATAAAAATCTAAATAAATTAATGAAAGCGTTCATAACTAAAGCTTAACTAAATAATTTCGTAAAGAAATATCATATTAATTGCGGTTTAATTTTTTGTCAATTTAGTTTATTACATTAAAGGTTGGGGAAAAGGAGAGAGATTGAATAGAGGAACTATAAAATTAACTCTTTTTGCTATCACTCATTCGAGTAATTTTTGAAATCATCAAATATTATTTTTGAAATAAAATAACATGTGTTGAGAACAAATTTTCCTTTTAATTCGTAAGTGGAATCGATATTCATTAAATACGGAATTAGAGTTTATCTAATCTATATTCATTAATTATGAACAGCAAGAAGTAAAATTCTAAGAAATATATTAACCAGTAATAATAGTTCTTAAATGCCGGGGTCATGGCATCAGGGCAGCGCTTCTTCCCCGTGATCTGGGAGTCATGGTTTCCAATCTTGGTTCGGGCATGATTGTTCTATCTGTGAGTTGTGTGAAAGAGCCCCGCCACCTCCTGTTAAAAGAAGTTGTGCAAGCGAGCGTGTGAATGTCAACTTCATATGAGATAGAAGTGATGATTTCTGCACTAGGGTTCTTAAGGAACCTTATCTTCAGATGCTACAAAACCTCTCTTTCTGTTGTAACGTCGGCACGATGATAAGGCACCATCGATAGTTCTTAGATCACTAAAAATAAATTTTCAGTATTCATATATTAAAAACAAAACAAAGTTATTAATTTTTATTGTGATAACAGCATAATTTTTTAGAATTAAGATGTTTATCTATGAATGTGTTATCGTTTATAATTAGAAGCAAATTTCATTCTAAATATATTTAGCTTGATTTAAATTTGATTCAAGAGGGAAATATTTTATATGATTTATTATGTTTATTGATTCAATGTTCTATTACGCATTTGCAAAATAATCTCAGGGAAAATGAAAGCCTTCTAATGTTTCTTCTCTTCATGTACTTAATTTTTAACCCTATTTTTGAAAAATTATCTGCATTTAACTATATAAAAACTATTAGAAGATCAATAATGATGCAAAGTAAACAACGGATATACAAAATTATTTCTAATCAATAAATTAAGTGCTATTTCCTGTTCATATTATTGCATTCGAAAAATAAAAACATTTTATATGTAAAAAAAAATCATAAAAAATGCATAGCATACTTTCCATTCTACTGAATAATTGTAAAACTTAAGAAAATCAATATTTCTTGAAAGTAGTAAAATCTTAATATTTTATTATTATTAAATGTGTCTTATTGAATAACGTTAAATAATAAAAATTATCAATGTATTTTTGGTATAATAATTCACATTTTAAAGATTATGTATGTGGCAAATAATGTGCTAAGAAAGCAGTTTCAAAGTGATAACAAAGAATAAGAACGATAAAATATGACAGCAAATGCCATAAAAATATAAACAATGTATTCCTTATACGCTTCTTATTTTAAAAATAAGACCATTAATTTATATGCTATAGTTGACAAATAATTAAAAATTAAAGTTCTTAAATAAGTTTTATAATGATTTTTTTCAAAACCAAATTTGTACTATAGTAAATTAGTCACTTAAGATTTAAATCCGTTTAAGTGGCAACCTCTTTTTAATTAAATATTTTTTACAAAAATTATTTTATAATAGATGTACAATATATATATATATATATATATTTAATTTTTTGGAGCATTAAAACAGGTTGCATCATTCAAATGTCATTTATAGTTACAGCTTGTTCGATAGAATAATGCAATTTCTACGACTTAACTATAAAGCTATAGACATTATATTGCTTTCTGCATTGAGAGCACGAAAAGATTGATAGTTTTGATGACAGTTTAGTCTAGTTTCATTTATTCTCATTAATATTTCATTAAGAAGCTACTTAAATGCTATTCTGAGATGAATCAGAAATTTGAAGTCGTAGTCAGAAAACTAGGCATTATGATGTAATTACTTTTCTCTTTTCTTTTCACAAAAACAACATCACTACAGCATTCTTTATAATGAAAATACTTCATTTCTACAAAGATACAGTTTTCTTCTTTATATTTATCATTCTTTCAGATCCGTAGAACTTGTAACATCCATATTAATATAAAATAACAATCTAGCGCTTAAGGGGAAAATGTCACCAAAATGTTCCATAATTGAAGCATTCACAGCGATGATAAATGTCTCCCATTTTTCATGCTCACCATGCTTATAACACTGATGAAAAATAATACGGTTCACTTCAGATGCTAGATATTTATTACAAGAACGTATGTCACGGAATACAATAAGAGATTCTGTCTGATGTCCGTATGAGGATTCAATGCTATATCTCACAATGGCGAAACAACATTTTGTGGATTATTGTGATCATTTTATGGATTAAATGGCTTATTCATTTGCCAAATCTTAATCCTAACTAAAATCTTTAAATATGTCAAGCGTGTGAGTATGCGAAAGATGCAAAGTTATTAGTCATTTATTTAAATCACTTTAGGATACTTTGCAGAACATTTTGAAGAAAAATTTTACCTTTCTTCTAGTTAAAATTTATAAGAGAAAAAAAATTCCTTCGAAAATTGCATAGAATATTTGTTAAAAAGTTAACACATAAAACATAAAAGAATTATAGTTGTCGTCTACATATGAAAAATAGCAGCATGCATGTGACAAGAACTTACTTTTTATTTCTAAAATTATCTGAATGATTTTGAATAAAAGAATTTTGATTAATTATCTATAAACCATTAATAAATGAAAATTTAAACTTAAAGAAAAATTTCTCCAAAATCAGAACTTCTATAAAAGATAAATTCATTTGAATTGTAGCAAAATTCAACATCATTTTATATTATTCATTTACTTATACAAAGTCATCAACATTCACCTATGAAATATTTGAAATAAAAAAATCAGTACTATATATCTTATATTATAAGCAGATATATTTATAGTACAGTAGGGAGTTATTTTGGCTTTCTAGAGTAATATTATTCAATTTTATTTTAATAACTTTACACTTGTTATAATTATTGTATTCGCTATCTTACCAATTTAATCCTGCCCTCCACTTTCTTGGTAATATAATTCATGCCCTGTGCTAATGTTGCTGTAGAAACAAATTACCGTTTTCCTATTCTTAATGAAAACTGTTCAATTAGAGAAGAATTCAACAATGAAAAAATCTTATGAAACCTTTCTTTCTGAAACTGTTTAATGAAAAAAATGACGAAGGTTCAAACTCCATTGTAACAATAAAATCTGTCATTGAAAATGAGGCAAAAAAAATTTGTGCCCAAATATTACAAACATTTGCCCGATAATTATACTAAAGCATTAAAAATGCATTTTTTATCTCTTTGGTAGAACAAAAATATACAGAATCATTTTTTAGTAAAAATAGAGATTAAGGAAGAAAATGAATTGCCATATATATCTACAAAAAGCATCTGATGTTGTTTGTAAAACTGATTATATACATCTTTCGATGCTTGAAGATAGACTTTTAACTAGGTCAGAAATGAGGGCAGCATTTTTGTTTCTCTAAAAAAGGAATATAATTAGAAATATCTCGAATTTTTATTTCGTTACTTTTTTTGTAATGTAATCATGACTTGTTCACTCGTCTTCTAAATCTCGTAATATAGAAAATAAATTATCTTTACAAATCTATAATTTCTTTAGCAATAATCTTTTCCTAACATATCCGGAATCAATTCGGATCTTATAAAAATTCTTCTAATGCCTAAATTTAATAATTATTTCCTTCTCTCGAAAATCTCATTGCATACATGAATAAATTCCTTCTCAGCTTCATAAAAGTAAAAATAAAAAACAATCCTGTCCAATCTAAAAAGTCGTGTCAAATCTGTGACTATGCCAAACGAATGTGAGCATAAAAATACACGTGCGAGAAATTCCATATCGATCGCGGGAAATAAAAAGGGAGGATAGCACTGACGAAGAAGTGAATTGAGGAAGAACAGGACAATCATGCCAACAAAACGAGTACACTGAGCAAATAAGGATTGCGTCTTAACTAGCAAAGGAAATGGTTTATTGGATCTTCAGAAAGAAAAAAGATTGATGAATGAAGTACATGTTCAAAGGATTTCAAATGGAAAAAAAAATTGTTAGGAATGGAGTGATCTGATTTTCTATAATTGGAGATGGTATGGTATCAATAGTAATGATTCCTGAAAAAGTTTTTAATCCACTGCGAACAAATGATGTGATTTGAAACTCTATCAGAAACTTTTCAAAATCTACTTTAAATGGATAGTAGCTTTTTCTTCTTAAGTTAAATTGTGAACATTGTATGTGTGCTATGATGTCAGTCTTCAATGACTTCTTAAGTTCTTCATTTTATTTACTTAGTTAATTCGCTTAAAAGTCATTTGTAAATAGTTGCGTTGAGTTTCTGTAATTGAAGTTTCTTGTATTGATACAAAGTCTTTGCTTTTCTCCAACTTTCCAGTAAAAATCAGTTATTCTTTTTTTAGTTTCTTTTATACAATGTGTAAATACAGTAATCGTCAAAAATTCCAACTGTAGCTTTTGACGAATCTTCAATTCTTTTTTTATCTTCCTGAGTTTGAATAACATATTTGTTTTTGATAATGTTCATCTGTCTGTATGCTAAAAAGTAACTGAAAAACGCATTGCGCTAGACAGATGAAATTTGGTTACTGACATAAAACTAAATTTGTTGATATTTAAAAAATTTGAGCAAAATCCATTTGGAGGAAGTCTGTCTATTCGGAAGTTTGAATATAAATTAGAACAGTAACTAAAAATCGAAGGCAGCTAGATTAATAAAATTCGGTACATAGATTCAATATTTATTGCGAAATCAAATTTTGTGCCCAATAAAACAAGATTTGATCGTATATGGATCTTTGCTTTCAGAAACGTATGAACGCGACTGCTCAAAAACGCAGTGAAATGTGTCAAATACGGTACACGATTTTTGATTACAAATCTAGTTCTATGTTAAATTTTAGTTTCAATACGTTTGGAAAAACGTGTCTGAAACCCAAATTCGATTTCTAGTTGCTTTTGATGGCATCCCTGGGATTAATTGCTAATATACTCACTAAGAATTTTACTATAAATTCAGTAAAGAAGTTACATTTAACCCAACAATTAATATTCTATAATTATTGTACGTCAATGCCATGCAAAACGCTCTGTGGTAGTTCTCTTTATAGTTTATTAGAGTATGCGAGAAAGTTGTGGGGTAACCACATCAGCTGTTTTAAAAATCTGCGGATATGATCCAACCCAAAATGGAGCCCCAGCAGCCATTGATGACACTGTTTTGCGTCATTCCTCACTTTTTTTGTTTGTGAAAGACAATTTCTTCATATAATTTTGATGTCACTTTGCCCTGCTATAGGTAATAATAAGATAATTTGTTTAGGTTAAGTCGTTTCATTAAGAGCTATTATTGAACTTATTTTCTTTAAGTTAAATCAAAAAGCATTATTTCGTTTAATTTAGTATTTTTTTCAATTTTTTAATAGGGATCCAATAGCATGAACTATATGTTTAAACTTAAATTCCAATTTAGGAGGCATTGCAAAACTTCTAGGAAATTTTATAAAGTCTGAAGATACTATAAAATTTGCAATTGCAGTTGTTTCACAAAACAAAAATTGTAAGAGTTACTTCCGCTCGTTATTCAGTTATAGTTCTTGCATTGCAAAAAAGAATAAAAGTGATTTTCAATAATCATCGGACAAATGTGAAACCTCAAATAGAATATTTCAAAGCAAAATTCGAAGATAAAAATGAAGCCAAGTTAGAAGAACATTTGGAGATTTTGAATGCAAGATTGACGCCTCTATTTGATGTTTGGTCATAAACGTACTACATGATTAAATTTGTTACATAAACTGGCAAGAAAGCTAAATAAAGTTATTTATACAGGCTTAATAAACGGCATTCAGAATTAAGTTAATAGAGAACCTCAATCAACAAGCTTGATGTGCTATGTAAGATGTAATTTAAGATTGAAAGATATTAGCAACGATTTGATTTTTTTTTCTATTGTAATAACTGAATTAAGTAACCAATATGATAGAAATGGAAATGTAAGAAAATATATTTTCTATATTGCAGTTTGACAACAAAAGCAAAATATAACGATTTCATACTCCAAAATTATTTTCATTTCATTATATGTTGTATTTTTAATGTAGCATGCACTACTCTGAGTATTAAAAATTTTAATAAAATATTGCATAAATTTCATTTGTCTTATGCAATTTATAAATTTACTAAAATTGTTTAATTCCATTCACATTTAAAAAGTGCTTATAGAAAGGTTGTGGCTGGTTCCCGTTAATTTCAAATATAAATTAATATATTTTTATTGGTAGGTCACACTATCCACTGCTACCAGGATTTAAAGTCAAAAATTATTCAAATAATCTATGTACAATACTGGCAAAAAAATTGAGTTTATCAAAACTATGTAGCGAAATAACACTGTTCTAAATAATTCCATTTATCCTCACAAAATGGATAATTGTGAAATTCATTTTATTTTATTTTCGGGATAAGCGACGCATATTTGTAGTATATCTAAATTGAATAATTTTATTACATATATACCATCGTCCAACAAAATTAAATTGCTTATTACTTCTTACATGGCGTCAAAAAACACCCAGACGGAAATTAATTTCCGTATTAGTCTAGGATATGGCGTGCTAAATATGGCTTCTTCGGTGAATAATAATAGTCTAAGAATTTATTCTCCTTCAATAATAAAACTAGCCTGAGGGAAAGAAATATGACTCAACACTAAATTATGATGAAAAATGTCTTGCTGGAAATTTGATTTTCGTAATGGAGAAGCCTTCTCAACATACGTCTCCAAGCATTTACTTGCTCGGAACTGACGAGCATATTAAGGCAAATAAATGTCGAAACAATGTTACTTCATTTTGTGAAATCTAAAAAAATAAAATCTACTAACCAATTTGTCAGTAGTTCAGTGGCATTAACTACACTCTCCCATTTTTACACTTACAGAATTAAATTATATACAGATAATTGAATTTGATATTTTAAAAAAAATTACGCAAGTTCTATTATTTTAATTTTTAATCTAAATTGTAAAAATTCAAATAATTCAATACTACTTTATCTGTCAAATATTTAAAATAAACATCGTCTTTTATCAAAAATTATTTCTTTTATTTTTGAAATTTAAAAATTGTGTTTTATCAAAAATTAAGTAAGATTGAAATACGAATCAGTCGTTGGATTCTGCATTAAGATAAAGAAAAATGCTAAAGTGCCCAAAAATAATGACAGTAGTTATTCTTCATATCATTTTAAAAGTTAAATATTTTTAGTAAATGAAAAAAATTTCTTAATTATTCGTTATTTGAGATGTGGAATTCTTCAGGAAAAAGAATTTTCTTCAACTTTCTAAACTTTACTCAGCATTGAATGCTAATTGTCTTCTTTCATTTACTTTTCAAATTTTTTATATGCCACAAACTGCAAAGTTATTGCTGAAACATATTTCCAATCTTATTGATATTTTCTTTTAGCTTTTAATTTTTTTTTCATTTTAGAATGTAGAAATCAAATAAATAACATGCTTTTATTTTTTTCGTTGGATAACAACAAAAGCAAAGAATGCTGTAAGATATTAATTTGGTTAGATATTTGACAAATCACTACGATTTAATTGTCACGTTGACAATAGTCAAACTCCAAGCTAGGATTATTGGCTAATGGCTTCCAGCGACCAGCTGGTTCATTAGAAATGTTAATTTCAGTTAAATGACATAACTCAATGCCCATGATTCTGTAAAATTTTCAAGGCTTAAAGTCATTGTTTCAATTGACTGATCTAAACTATTTATTCAGAACATGAACCTTTCTAATGAAGGCATTCGTATTACACCATAAAGCTGTAGAAACTTAAATATGCGGTTTCTCTATCTCGAAACTATCGGATATTATAATTCCCTTTTTGCTTAGAAATAAGTGAAACAGAACCCTTCTTGTTTTTAGCAATTTCAGAGCAACTACTAATAATTTGGCATATTAAAAATCGTTAATAATTGGCAATTATTAATAGATTTTCTTTTGAAACTAGGAAACAAACGATTATTAAATGGTATCAAAAATATTAATTTATTTTCTAGCTTGAAACGATGCAAAAAGCATTACATACAATATACTCTCGGGAAAACTCTAGGATTCACCTTAATTTTTAAATAAAATTTCAAAAAAATTGCTCCTAGGTGTACATTTTTACCCTCCAAGGCACATACTACCAACTTTGGAAGTTGAATGTCAAACTGATCTGTAGAGGGCTTAAATATACAAATTCATCTTTATTAGTAAAGTAATGAAAAAAAATCAACTCCATTCGGTAAAGGTAAAATCCAGAAAAGGAAGAAATTAACCAATTTACTCATAATTCTTATTTTCACCACATTATAACTTTTCTTAAGTTAGAGTTAAATTTTGTAAAAAGATAATTTACTAAAAGCTGTAGAATCCCTTAAAATCAAGTTGTAAAAAAATTGAAAGTCACTTATCACTTCATCTGTTCATTTTAATGAATTTAAATTTAACAGATATTAATTCAAACTAAGACAATGTTTAATATTTTAATCCTTTCGTAATAAGTATATTAAGAAAATCATTGTGCTGAAGAACCAGCTTATAATTAGCAGTGTCACTATTACTAGTGATGGATTACTTTCGCAAGAATGAAAATAACGGTGTTAATCAGGATAACGCATTATACCCTCCAAGTGATGATTTCGCACAAAACACATGGCCCTCTACACGCATACTGAATCATCATACAAAGAACATATCTTCCAAATAACAGTAACAGAAAGTAAGCTATCCCACTAGAAAAGTATAAATATTAACAATGAAAAAAATTACGATTTTTCCGACTTATGATTGTAAAGAAGTTTTGTTTCCGAATGCTTGTATAATGCTTCATTTTTTTCAATTTAACTTTTACTATTTTTTGAAATTTAATCATATTCTGAAAATCAATGTTTTCTAATTTTGGGGGGTTTCCATTTCTTAAACATAAACTTGCACAAATTTTAAAAAGCATTTAAAATAAATCCTATAAAATTATCTTAACTTCATAAGAACTTCTCCATCTAGTATGGCTGAATACGAATTCTTTATAAAGGTTTTTTCCCTTTTTATAGCACATTTTCCATTTGAGTAATAGAAGCATAAAGCTAGCTCTTAATGAACGCTACAGACAGTAAGTATATTTGAGATTAGCCAGAGTAATCAACTGCCTGGGATCTCTTGGCTGAGAAAAAATGCATAAATGTGAAAGTTTTGCTAGGAAATAAAAATTCAAATTTTATCTAAAGTTTTTTTGTGAAACTTAAATTGTTAAATTAATTTCGGGTTTAAAATTTAGAACAAAGAATACCATTTCCCATTCAAATATCAAGACCGAAAAAAAATTCCAAAGACATACCATTGTCATTTGTATATTATATTGGAAATAAAATATTTAAGAAATGTCATTTTTGCGATTTCTTGAATATCTTATGCATTTCAAATATCTTCGGGATGTTGAACCTTTGATTTAAAAAAGCGCTACTTCAAGATATTAAAATTTCCTCCACTAAAAAGCCATTTCAAACTAGTTTATTACTTTCATAAAAGAAAAAACATCACAGCTCATGAACAGTTTCATTTAAATTTTCCATTTCAAAACAATCGAAGCAACGAGAAGGAAGCCATTCAAGATCAAAATTCTACGATGTGAAAACCAGATTTGTCTACATGGAATCGGAGCATGAAAGTTGAGCTATTTAAGGAAATTAGTTTATCGAAAAAGGTAGCAATAATTAAATATAATTTGCAGTTCAGTTTGCAATGAAGTAGCAATATGAACCAAATATTTAACAATGCCATAAGGAACACTTGAAGGTATTAGAGCAGTTGGCTATACCTGAATTATTCCAAGTAGTTATGTCGGAATAGTGTACAGCAGTAACATAATCAATGACTATTAGCTAGCCGTTTTAATAAAATGGCCTATGTTCTTGCAGCCGAGAAAAGCACCGAAAAAACCATGTAATATTTTAACTGTATTCGAAAGACTTCACATATAATATTACCTTGGAGATAATACATAATGTATTCAACCTTTAATTTTTGAATAAATGCATTCAAACCACGATAGAGTTATTTCTATAGACTGAGGCTTATTTTCACATTGAATTCACAATAAAATGGAAATAACTAATTTTATTGACAATTATATACAAAGATTTACATAAATAACATTATACAAAAATAAATGGATATTTACAAACATTCCATTAGAATGGCAATGAAATTATTAAAACAAAAAATATCTACTGTATTTGTTTCAAAAGCACAGCAAAATAAAATGAAAACACATTAGCATCGGAAAGTAAGAATCTTCATTTTTTGGATAACAAAACAGATCCGATAAATGCAAATTTTGATATACATCAAAATACGTTAAATATTTATGAGTTTAAGAGAAAAAAATAATCACATTTGCTTCAAACACATTAGGAATTGATGAAGATAGCTATGAAAATATTACAAGTTTCAAAGTTTGAAGCTGCATTAATCGTGGGATCGTTAAGATAACTTAATAAGCTAATAAATCAATAGAAGAATCAAGTTTCCTGTGATTTACTTTAGAGAAAGTGTGATTTTAATATATGCATTAATTATATTGAAAATTCATGGAAAATTTAATGAAGGAAAGGTTATTAGATTGAAAGAGACATTTATCACATCCGTTCAGAAATTTCTTAAATTAATATATGTTATTATCAATAATTAAATTCTCTTCGCGTGTTTGTTACTTCTGAAAAAGCTTCGTATACTAAAAACCATTGATCACCATGATGATCAGTCATGGGGATCAAATAATTCCTAAAAATTGTGGATTCCTGATTGGCTGGCCGGCCGAGCCAATTAGTAATCTTTTGGCGAGAAAAAGTTGTATAAATTCAAAATTTATTAGGATATCTTTATATGTTTACAGACGCGAAAACTCGCATGAAGGTAGAATTTTAAAATTTCTTGCATTTGGATTTGAAAAATTAAACTGCACAATTTTAAATAGGAAGCGGAATTTAGATTTGTAAGCGGATGCAATAAATGGATTTTTAAAAAAGAAAAGAGATCGTTTGAAAAAGGCTTTTAAGAAGCTGCATTAAAAATAAAATCCTGATACATTATTTAGGTAAGAAATTAAATTTAATAACTAGAATATATTCTAAAAGATTTACTATAAAAATCATTACTTTTACAAAATACACAGATGTAAACGTTGTAATTTATACAATTAAAAACTGGAAAAAATTAGGCGAGACAATGCCAACCTTAAACATTTTAATTTCATAGTTAAAATTAGTAACAACATTTTTTATAAGTTACACAAAAACAGAATTTAAGGACTTGATAAAATAAATCATGAAACTTAAATTTTTAATAGAGGCTTTTTCCATACATTTTTTTCAGACCATTGCATAAAACTAGCATAGATTGCCTTCTACTGATATTTGTAATTTTTTAATAATCGGATCTTTAAATTCTCAAAAAGGTATCAATTTATTCAGTAATTAAAATTTAACTAAGTTAGTAGTTCTACAAAACACATTTCTGAATATTCATGAGATTTCACGCATCCTACTACATTCGTTAAAAATAGTTTCAAGAAATATATGAACAAGATGCATTATGAAGAAATGTCAATTTCAGCATGTCTGAAAATGTTGAGTCTTGAGTGATGAAATCCATTGGATAATCTGAAAATGAGTTTTTTTTTAACTATTTAATATTAAAAAGATTTTAATCAATACAATCAGAAATATTTCGTTAAGTTTGACTGTTATGAATCTATACAACTGAAATTAATAATTAAAACACCGATTTTGGTAATTAACTACTTAGCATACAAAATTATTTGCATTTATTGCCACTCTTAAAATTCTTAAACCGTAAATGTGGAAAGTGTAAACCATACCCAAATTAAAAATCTCAATTTTAGATAATATTTCATATGTAATATCCTTTAAATATAAATTCGTTTATATCACTTCATTAAAAACTTCGATCATTTTCCAAAAAATCAGTACGAACAAGCATTTCCGAGCAGAAAATGTATAGAGTGAAATACTAGGATTCGTATTTTTCCAACGTAGTTACATAAAAAAAAGTTCCAGAATTTTAAATATATCTTCAAGATGATTCAAATCATTATAGGAGCCAATTAAAAATAACGATATATTGAGCTTTTGGACATCGGGTTTTCTTTATTTGATGTTCGATTTAATACAGGATAGCATTTGAGCTATCAAATTCTTCCTACTTTACAATTATAATTTTGGCATAAAGTTTGTAAATATTTCATTAATCTTTTCGGAAAGATTTGCCATGCACTTTAATTATGGTATATTGGTTTATGTACCTGATCTTAATCAAAAATTTATTCAATTTTTTCCAATAAACTGATTAAATATTGCTTAAATAATTTTTATACACTGAATTGCAAACACATCAATGCGAGTCGCGAATTACCGCTATCAGATGCCGTTTTACATTGCGAATATCCTTCTAGTTAAAAACCTGCAGTCGGTTATAAAGGTTCAGTCCTTGGCAACTGAACTATGTTGATTTTATTGGAGCTATTCTATGCATATGAAAGCTTTATTCTATTTCGGAAATCTGACATTTGATTTGATTTTAAGCTCTAGCTTCGCTAATTTGGTTTCCAAATTAAAAAAGTACTAAATAATTTTAATTGCATGGAAAATGAATACTTCTATTGAAGAGTTTTAAAGATATTTTCCCAAAAGAATTAAAACTATATTCTATTTCATATCAACATTTAATGATTAAAAATTAAGTTACAATACATAATTTAAAGTTTAAGACCAGAAATTTTTAATATTAAGTAATGAATTTTCATAGAAATTTTATTCTGAACACTTAATCAGCGATGGTATAAAGATGTTTTGTGGTCACAACAAATAATTTAGGATTTTACTTTGGCTCACGGAATAGCTTTGAATTTTTTCAAAGCAATATTTAGAAATAAAAATTGAAACATTAAAATAATACAAATAAGAAATTTACTTTTATACTTTCAATATCCTCCTTCAGGTTCAGAATACAAGAATATCAATCTTCAAGTGGCAGGTCACTTAGAGTAGTAGAAGTATGTTGTAAATGGAAATAGAAGAAACTCCAAAAAATTCAGAATCTTTCCAGTGGTCTGATCGGTTACCTCAAAGTTGCATGTAACTTACAAATGACGATTCATTGTTACAACACAATTTCCTTGGTAAAATTCGTAGAAAGATTCCATGTACTTAATCTAGAAGAAACTATAAAAAAAGGCCATTTTTAATAAGCCAAGTCTTACAATCTTCATGTAATAAGAGCGCATGGATGTCTTTGTTGTGATATTCTTGTTATTGCCGGTAGTCCCGAAGAGCTTAAAGCAAGATAAATACAAAATAATCTATCGTGATCAAAATTAAAGCCTTGATCTAATCGCATCCAACATAAAATCTGGAAAATAATTTATAGCACATTAGTACATATTATGGAATATCATGCAATGGCCTTGAATTCATATTAGATTTACGGTAGCAATTTGTGCACTGTTCAAAAATTTAAGAAAAATTGAAATTATTGCACTTACAAAAATAGAAAACTCGGATTTGATGTACTACTTCCATTTCAATTTCTTGCCACTGTTTGGAACCATATATATTTTTTATTTTTCTTAACATTGTGCAAAATATGATCATGTAAAAATTTGCCAGTTTTTCTCCGTTAAATATTTTTAAGAGTTTTAGTTTGTAACATACTTCGGCATCAAAACAATAATCGGAAGTGATGAAAATCTAGTACTTATTGAAAAGCCTAAAAGAGCGCCAAAAATATCAAAGCTACAAGTAAAATGCAAATTGAAATTATTCCATAAATGGCATGGGGAAACAAATTAATGTAAAATTAATATCGATTTTCAAATTTCATTCTAAGCAAATTATTTGTTTCCTTTACCAGAATTAATAGCAAGTTCATTTCACTAGATTTCATCATCAAGAAGTGGAGCAACAACAGCCGGACACACATTGGCGATTCATAAAAAAGTTTTTTTATGAATTTGGCATATGAGGTTTTAAAATTAATGAGCAGCAACAATCTAATAAATCTTATAAATCGAATATATCTTAATGAAGAAAATTGCTTAATATTCATCAGGGATGTTGAATGTTTTCCAAAACACTGAATTTGGAATAAAGCGTCAAATTACTTTTTTCTATTTGACTGTTTGCTCCCTTTTAAATTAAACGATGTCATTTAATTTATTGAAAATTTTAAAAATTAGATAATGAAGTAGATATTCCATAAAGAATTGTTACACGTCCTTTTTCCCATGCCTATTTTTGTTTCTGGCTTACAGATAGTTCATGGGCAACAATGTATGGGAATTGACTCGGCTGAGATGTAGCATTGATTTTTGCATGGAAAACGCTCATATTGAATGTTTTTGGTTTCATAATTATCGAATAATTATTATATCTTAGAAAAACGAAGAAAAATTTACCTCCGTGCTTTGAATCTCTTTAAGAACCAGAAAAGAAGAATACTGAAGATGGCAGATATTATTTAGCCTTAGTAGAAGTATCCAATCAGTGGGGAAAAAATACAAACATTGAAGGTCATCTTCCGGCTTTTCAACCAAAATTTACCAACTAATCCAACTATAATTTCAGATAAATTATTGGAATCGATGCAAATACAAGATAAACATAGCTCAGTTATATAGTATAGTCAACTAAAAGTATTCTTTAAAAATGCTCAAGTAATACCAGCAAGCTTATTCTAATTTCATGCAATGCATAACAAAATTCTAAATAATTATCCTTACAAAATCATTATAACAAGAATTTTAAACATTTAATTGCTTGACATATAGAAAATGACAAATACCTGTTTCTCAAACTTGTTAGAGCCTATGGAAAGCTTCTTGGAGTTGCCTCCAGGTTCAAAGAAAATTTGAATGTGCTTAATTATATAATGCTACAAGTCATGATTACAATAACGGTTTTCATTAATCATATCGCCTAAAATATGGAAAACAATTAGAGAAATTAGTATAAATTATATTTATTCTATTGTCATTAATTTCTACATGGCAGAAATATACCATAAAGATACTTTAACTTTTTAAAGATAAAGGTTTAAAGATACTTTACCAGCAACAAATGTCAGATTGAATTGGGCTCACGGAATAGCTCTTAGTTTTGATATTAAAATGGGCAGGCATATTATTTCCAAATATAATATTTATTTTTAGTTTCATAACCATTGAAGCATTAAAATTTTGCAGATATGAAGAACATTTTACCTTCATGATTAGGATTTAAACCTTCTGGGCCATAATAGAAGAATAACATCAAAGATCAGGTGACAGATTTCTTGTATTGGATATGGAAGAAACATCAAAATTGCAGGATATTCTCTCAGAAATCTCCGATATCAGCAGAAGAGCAATTATTTATCCCATGGCATTCACTTTCTACATTGAATGCATCTTATTTACAAATGATACATTATCACAAGATATCCTTTGTAGATTCCCTGGAAATATTGCATGTTGATTTACAAGCTGGAATTCAAAAGAAACTGCCAAGAAATCATTTTTAATATCCAATTTTTACCAACTTCTTACAAGCTTGTATTTGGAGACCATGGTTGTCTTTATTGCGATATTCTTGTTATTGCCAGTACTTCCGTAGAGCTTGAAGCCGGTTGAATATATAATCCTCTATATCATAACCAAAATAAAAGCCTTAATCAAACATATAACATGGAAAATAATAAAGATAATAAACAATAATATTGCACATTGCATAACATTCCATTATAGTTTGTATTAATTACTTAAATTTATGGTGCAAAAAAATACATTTACGGTAGTCACTTCTGAATCTGTCTAATATATAAATTGATATTACTTATGAGAATGATTGCAGTAGAAAACAGTCTTCGAATTATTTATAGTTAGTTAAATTTCACTTCCCTATTCAAAGGCAAGTAGTGAAAAATTAAAATATTAATCAAAATAATCCGGTTGCGTTTGCGAGTCCACAGTGATTTTAAGGGTTATGACTTGCGACATTTAAGAGGAACGAAATGTTCAAAAGAGGGGAATGTCCATAGTTATTGGCAATCTTGGGAGAGATAAAGTAAACTGATAATTTGGAGAAATGACATGAGAAGGAGCACACAAAGGTAAATATATCGATTACCCAGAATAGTAAATTCCTTTCCTGGAAGTTCGCCCTCGTAAAGATAGACAACAGATAACTGGGAATTCGAAAAAAGTCTAGTGTTCGAGTATAGAATTTTAGACACCAACATTACTTCTTCACCAAGTTAGAATCGAATGAATTCCCTTGATAACATAAGAAATTATCCAATTTTTTTTTTTAAAGTTTATAAGAACTTTCCCAAACAAATTAAATATTTCAAATTCACTTTTCTTTTAAGAGTCCTTTTTTATTTATATTATACAATTTAACTACCATTTTATTAGTTACTAGGCTTTAGATAATAAATGCCAAAGTTTCGTAAAGAATTAACTTGCTTTCATCCCTTTTCACTCTGGTTTAAAGATATACATTTATATTCCGCAAAGTATGATAACTTGGACTCGGCTTAGAAATAACATTGAGTTTTACAAAAAGGCAGAGGCTCCTGTGGTAATACTTCAGAACAATTTTGTTTTCATAATCATCGAATTATTAATATCCTAAAAATATGAAGAAAACCTTACCTTCATGCTTTGAATTCGTCCAAAAGCTCCAAAATGAAAGAGAATTAAAATTCAGATGGCAGCCATAATTTAGTGGTAGCTGAAATATACATTCAATAGGAAAAACCAGCACTGAAGACCATCTTTCCGATTTCTTGATCAATTACCAATAGTAAAGTGCCTTGATGACAGTTGTGCACAATGTACAATGTCGTCACGTCATTTGCAGAATTCATAGAAGCTTTCTAAATGCGGATTCCAACAGGCAGGCCAACAACAGCAAAAGTGAAGTAATCGTTTATTCTTAACGAAGACCTGGAGATTACTTAACTGTTTAGAATACAGTGGAACGAGTTCTTTAAACTCTGAAATCTCAAGGCCAAATATGTTTGAAGTTCATTGAATTTATTTTTGAATGTGATTAAGTATGTCTAACGACATTAATTGGAAAAATATGCGTTAAAATAAAAAAGTTTATAGCTGAAAGTCGAGTTCCGCTCTCGTATCTCATCCATCTGATTAGAAATTCTATATTTTAATATTAAATGTATTCACATATCTAATAATGCTTTAAGTATGTCAATATTATAAATTTTGTCCACATCTACGTTTTTTATAGTTTTTATTACTGAGTATATCTAACGAGTATAGAATTAATCATTTCATGAATTATATCGTTTCATTTAAGCCTATATTTATATAATCGCAAACTATTTGTGCTTTCGTGCACCAAATGGGAAGAGTAAAGCAATAAAAAAGATTTCTTTATCTATTACAGCAGCTTCCTGTCATTTTTCGGAGAGTAAAAATTTTGTCTGCATCAGCAGACTAGCTAATTGACATTACGGTGTTCTAATACTAGCCTATGAGATGCGCTAGTTTCATCTAATTTCGTAAGGGCCTTCTACTAATCTGAACAAATCGGTTCTTAGCTGAAGTTCTATTTGGGGAGAATCAAATTCGTAATTAGAAGTTTAATAAGTCCATTATGAATTTCCGCATGATAGTCTCCATAAAATATTGCAAACATACTTTTAAAATAGAAAACCATAATTTCTTGGTTATTTTTAAAAATACTCCATAAAGTTTGCTAAATTTACATTTTTCTTAATATGGGGTTCGATTCTCATTCCCAATCAAAAGAAATTTGGCAAATTAGAGTTTCATCACCTTTCTAATGGAAAATCCATCCTAACAAATCATTCGTATGAGACAAGTATCCTAGTATTACTAAAAGAAAACAAAATTTGAAAAATCTGTCCTACCCTTTATTTAAAAATGGTAATAAATATACCACTGAATCCTCCAACAGCAAGATATCTGGCAAAAATACTCAAAATCAGGTCAAAGAAACTATTGATAATCCTAGAGTATTTAATTTCACATAATTTTATGAACATTTTCATGAGGATCTTTCAAAATTTGATCGCCCAGCCAAAAACTAATAATTTTCACTTAAACTCGTCAGGAAATTAATATCCATGTCAATCATAAAGTTTCTAATTGAAATAAAAGATTTTAGAACCTCATTCCGGTTTAAAACTTTTATTAAAAAGTTCATCAAAGTAACTTAGGATAAATTTGGAGGCTTTGAATGATTACACTTCAAATTACGGTGATAAAGAGTGATATTACAGATTTTACTTAAAATTCTGGAATATAAATTTTACACCTTATCCAGTATCTAAATTTTGAAAATATTACCAATTATTTTATAAATTTGCCAACTAGCAGCCAATACATATTTTTATTATCTTACTGAGGCATGAGAAACAGTTCAGTAGCTTTATCATCTGACTTCGCAGAGTTATTTAGTTCAAAACAGATGCAAATGATTCAAAGGGAAATAGATTAAAGTATAATTACGAACCGCATTAATTATTAGTAATAAAATAAGTTTTAGTTTGAAAACATCTGTACACTATTTTGCCACGAATGCTTTGCTCTTTGCTAAGATGAAAAGGAAGCAATTTTTTTAAATTGGAAAGTCATGAGAAAATTTATTTAGTTCATGAAACTCAGCCATGCTTATTCAATCAAGGTAATTATAATCCCAATCAAACATGCAATTACGTGCAATTCTCGAAATTTACTGGTATGCTACTAAAAATTACGTTACCGTCTTTTACGGATTGATATTTCTAATATTCCCAAACTGACGTTAAAATACAAGATATGCATTGAATAGAATTTATTCACTCTGTTTAGTGAGAGCTAAATTAATATTGATTTTTTCTTTGTTTTCAATGTTTAATACTTACATTAAATACTTTCTGTTTAAGAAATTTGAATACGAAGTATTAAGTATCTAGGATTTTCAAAGATTCGGAATACGACGACAAAAACAATTAAAAATGTGCAGCTTTTAATCACCCATGTTAACTACTTTTTTAAAAAGAATATAATGGCAGAGTTGTTATAATAGTTAATTTTGATAAACTTCTTTAAGTGTGAGATCCATCAATATTTAGTATATGGATAATTTCCATTATACAGATTAAGTTACCATCGGCAAAAATGAAATAAAGGATCAAATCTGCCGGAATTGCGCTTTCAGTTCCCACGGTATTTTAAAAAAACTACAATTCACTATTTGAAAGTTAAGAATTTCTTCAGGAATGATTTTACTAGATGGAGCGAAATGTTGCCTATAAACATTATAACTACAAAAATATTCAAATACGAAAATTAAAACAGCAATGGTAACGAAACTACAATTTATATTAAGATGCTTAATCACATTCTAGACTGTATACCTACCAAAATATACATATGAACGAAGTTTCAAACGAAAGCTGACAATTCAGTGGACCTTATTCCACATTCTATTCTATATTATATATTAATATATATCACAATTCACACTACACATCACAATGATCCCACATTTCATGCACTCATTCCCCACACCTCAACCACCACTTCAAAACAATCCACTCATTCCCCACACCTCAACCACCACTTCAAAACAATCCATTCATTCCCCACACCTCAACCACCACTTCAAAACAATCCATTCATTCCCCACACCACAACGACCACTTCAAAACAATCCATTCATTCCCCACACCACAACGACCACTTCAAAACAATCCATTCATTCCCCACACCACAACCACCACTTCAAAACAATCCATTCATTCCCCACACCACAACCACCACTTCAAAACAATCCATTCATTCCCCACACCTCAAACCCCCACTTCGAAAGGATCCTCACTACATTCATTCCCCACACCTCAAACCACCACTTCGAAAGGATCCTCACTACATTCATTATCCACACTACATAACCTTACCGAACAACCCACTCTACATTCATTACCCACACTGCA